>CP092865.1:103370344-103494211 GCA_030710605.1 Cordylochernes scorpioides | reverse complement strand
GATCTTTCATTAGTATTTGAGATATTTCTCTGCGAATTGAAAATTGCAGATTTCTCTGCACAGGGCAGTTCTTCGTTGCTGTGCTTTCCAGGCATTTGATCAGCTTTTAATGGGCTTTCAGCCCGTACTAAACCCGGCGTACTGCCGGTAGCCATACACCCGCCAGGGTGGAAAAAAGGCGGAGCTCGACAAAAGCGTGCCGCTCAGTCGGCGTGTAGACATGTGACAATTTTTTTTTGACAATTATAATAAATTTATTGACTAATTGTTCAACCTGTACACTCCGGCGAGTTAATTACATTAAATGTACAATTTTACAACAGGGGGTACCTTAGAGAGGGTCTGTAACAATCAAGATGGCAAGGCGGCTCTGATCTCAGACAATCCCCGGCGAATAGAGGGATCCATGTCCTGAGTATGCTCGATTACCGCTTCCAGGAATTGGGCGAGAAAGATTTTCTGCTTCGGCGAAGGGTATGCGAGGAAGCTCTCCCTCTTCTCAGGGCATTGGACCGACTCCACGATTTCGCTCACGTAGTTCGACGTATCGGGCACGAAATTCGAGAAGGGTCCTCGCATTGATTCTCTTATTCTAACCTTCAACACCTTCCAACGGTCCGGCAACGGATCATCCTTCGCATGGGCAGACGGCGGAGGCGGAGGTGCCGCCATGGCTGGCGCCGACTCCCTCCTCTGGGGAGCGGGCGGCGTCGGCTCAGCAGGCCGAGGCGCAGGCAGTGGAGGTGTTGGAGGCACTGCTGGTGTTGTCCTGAGCTCAGCCTTGACTTGTCCGAGGACTTTGTAGAGGTTGCTGGCTGCTCCGGGCCTCAGATCCAAGATTTGCCCGATCAGGCCGACGAGGGCGTCGCACTGCGGAGGCGACAGGAGGGGTCCTTTCCTCTGCGCCTTGGTCCTCGAGGAGAGGAGGTCCAGGACCTCCTCCCGCCCAAGACCAAGGGCGTCCGTCTCAGCGTAGGACACGCTGGGGTGCCCCTCGATGAACGCATCGAGGTCGACTCTCGTTGCGTTCTTTGCCGATGACGTGGAAGACGCAAAGGTCTCCTCCACGATGGACATCTCCACATCCGGTGTTGGGGCCGCAGGTCCGAGGGTCTTCTGGGCGGGCAGAGGGCCACGCGGGGCAACGAGGTCCGGCCGAGCGGGAGGCGGCTCAGGATGTTGTGAACCGGCCGGGCGAGGGCCCACGGGACCCTCAGGCGCCTGCAGGGGCGGAGCAGGGGTCACAGATGGGGGGGCAGAAGGCGTCTCCTCCATAGGCAAGGCCGGGGCCGCTGGTGTTGGACGGCTCTGCTGCCGGGACACGGTGGACGATGCACCAGGTGGAAGGGGTGCCGGCTGTGGCTGGCCGTTGTTGGAGGCTCTCCTAGTATTGATAGGGCAGTTGGCCCTACGGTGACCCTGCCGGCTGCATCTGGAGCACTTGACTCCATATGATATGAAAGCCGAGAGGACGTTACCTTTGTTTCTGATGACGACGCGGGTCGGGATCTTTTCCAAGGCAATGCCCTCCTTTAGGAGGATGAATGCCTCGCGTCGGCCATCCGTGAAGGTATACCTTCCGGCTCTCAGCCGGATGGGGACGATGGAGGTCACGTCACCGTAGAGCTTGAGGGCCTCGATGACGGCGGCGTCGTCCACGAAGAACGGCAAGTTTCCGACGGTGATTCTTTCCGCCCTTTTCTTAAAAGGGAAGGCCCTGAGGTGGGTGTGCTCAATATCAAGACCGTCCTTTATGAGTCGCTCGGCCAGGGCCTTGGTGGACAGGCCGACCAGCATATGGCCGTCCATTTTCATTACCTGGAGGACATTCCCGGCTCCTCTGACTAGCTCTTCCACCGCCTGCAGGTAGTGGGTGGCCCCAAGTCCGGGCAGTGCTCTACGAAGACGCAGTTGTCTTCTGTTGAAGAGCGCTGGCGTGCTCTGGCGTCGGCGATGTCGGCTCGGGTAGCCCTGATCACCTGGACCTCCGTAGCCCTACCCGCAGGTGGTCGACTTCGCGGGGTTGCGCCGGTCCTTCCGGAAGTTGCGATGCCGCTGGAGCGCTGCTCGACAGGGCGGCCTGGCGAATCCCTTCGTCTTCGCTTGTGTTTGACCTCGGTGTAGCCATCTCCACCTGATTCTGAAGCCTCTATTTGCTCGGCCCAGTTCGTCGCAGCGGTCAAGGCGCCGCTTGTTGATGGCGTGACGTCAGCGACGCAAGCCGCGGCGAAATTTGCATGCTTTCTGTCAATGGCCAGATTAGCATAGTTGCCGCTTGCAATAGCTATTCTCGAATTTTCATCCTGAATTTGGTTTTCCGCGGATATCTCCGCAACGGTTTGACTGTCAGAGCCGAGCCTTCCAGGCTCATGCTCAGCTCGATGAGGGCTTCCAGCCCATACCAAATTTGTCGCTTCCAGTGACATTTTTCCGCTCGCCAGAGGCGAGAATTACGGAGCTCGCGCGACGCGTGGCCGCACGGTCAATGTAGACATGTGGTGTACTTACAGTAAAACCAGTCGCTAACTACCCACCATGATTATAATGACCTGTACCACCTGTAGACATGTGGTGTACTTACAGTAAAACCAGTCGCTAACTACCCACCATGATTATAATGACCTGTACCATGTGTAGACATGTGGTGTACTTACAGTAAAAGCAGTCGCTAACTACCTACCATGATTATCATGGCCTGTACCACGTGTAGACATGTGGTGTACTTACAGTAAAAGCAGTCCCTAACTACCCACCAGGATTATGTAAAAAGAGATGAAATCCTCTGAATAATGTAAGTATAAGAGTTCAAGGCATGCGAGGATGCGTTTCTTAAAGATTTTAATATGGGCGAGCTTTCGGGTTATCAACCCTTCTACAGGACAACATATCTGAGTAAAAGTGCATCTTATATACATATCCATATTGAGAAAATTAGCATATATACAAGAAAACTATAAACATATTAACATAATTGGTGAAAAAGTAAAAATAAGAGAAAGCTGCGTGTTCTGAGTGTGCTAAGAAGTAAAATCAAAAATAGTTGTACAAAAGGATACGGTTGAATTTAAGACTGCAATGGTAAAACGATCCAAAATAAAATAAAATAAAACGCTCTAGCAATGGTCACCTAAGGTACACTATGGCAATATTGCATTGTATATATCGGGGATGTCTATATGTCTGTTGATACTGTTATGTCTTAAAGAGAGCAACGCCTCGACGACCAACCTTCTGTATTTGTTCGTGATTCCTGAGTAATATGCCTGTGGTTGAGAAGTATCGAAAGAGTGTCCTGTCTGTCTAATGTGTTGTACTATAAGGGATCTAGGTTCACTATTTCTGATGTTTCTATGGTGTTCATCTATCCTATCTTTAATTCTACGGCCTGTTTCTCCTATATACAAACTATTGCAATCTGAGCATTTTAAGGAATATACGGAGTTTGTAAAGTATGGCAGGGTAATGGGAAAACTATTTCTGGTGATGGGGTTTCTAACTATTGTTTCTAATTTAGGATTGTTGGTATAGAAGGTACGTATTCCGTGTTTGTTTTTTAAGTATCTGGCTATGTTGACACTATGGGCAGAGTAAGGGATGATGCAAGTCGATCTATAAGTCTGACTGCTTAGCTGCTGTTGTGGATTGTAAAAGTGTCGGAGAATGAAGTTTCTGGGGTATCCTGAGTTCATTAGGTGATTAATCACGATCTGGGTTTCTGTATGTTTAAATTCAGATGTTGAACAGTGAGTGAAAATACGTTTTGAGAGGGTTTTGACCGTATTAATTTTATGGCTAAGGGGGCAGTATGAGGTATAGTGTATATAGGAGGGATGGAAGGAGGGCTTATAGTATACGTTGGTAATATACCTATAATTTTGTCTTGTGATCATGATATCCAAGAATGCCAAGGAACCATTGTTTTCTTTTTCGAATGTAAATTGGATGTCCGGAAATAGTGAATTTAATTTAGTATAAATACTGTCCAAGGATTCTATATTAATTATACAGAAAATATCGTCTATGTATCTAAACCAGGTATGAATATCTGCTGGGAAGTGACTTGTAATTAAACTGTCAATTTTTCGCATAACTATTTCGGAGAGTGGTGAGGACAAGGGGCTACCCATGGGAGTACCCTTTGTTTGCCTATAGTAACTTTTATCAAAATTGAAAATACTATTGCTAAGACAGATCGAAATTAAGGTGGAAAACTTAGATATCAAATCTGCTGTATACCCATGCGTCCGGAGGAATTCCCTGGTGCATTCTAAGATGAGGGAGTGGGGGAGACTGGGGTATAGGTTGATGACATCAAAAGAGATCATAAGACTGTTGGGGACTACCTGTAATTGCTGTATATGGTCTAAAAATTTGGTGTGGAAGAGATGGACGTCGGGGCGGCGCCCTCTTTAAGTTTGGGTATGATAATCTTAGCTAAGTACTGAGCTAGCGGGGCTGTGGGGGAGAGGTGAAAAGCTACTATTGGTCTAAGGGGGATATTTAACTTATGTACCTTAGGGAGGCCGTAGATGTAGGCCTGACCATGCAGATTCGAAAGGAAACCCTGGAGTTCATCAGTTGTTATGATCCTGTTCCTACATAGTGTCCTAAGTTCTTTTTTGTACTTGGAATTCGAGGCAGTATGTTCTTCCACTGTGGCCGGGGTGAATATTTCTGAGTTGCTCAAGATTTGATTCATTCCTGAAATATAGTCCGAAGTGTTCATAATGACGGTTCTGGATCCCTTATCTGATCGTGTGATAACTATGTTATTATTTTTGGACAGAGTTCTTATTATTTGGTTGGTATGATGGCTGTTGGCTAAGTCGTTTGTAGGACTATTTAAAACAGATGTGACGTGGTTCCTAACGGAGTGTTTATCCTGCATGTTTAGGCCGGTGATGGATGTTTCTATACCTGCTATTAATGGAATTTTGTCCAGTTTTGATGGGTATCTGTGCTTGAGCCCTTTCGAAAGTATACTGACCTGATCAGGGGATGGTACAAAGCTAGATAAATTCAAGATAGATTGTTGCTGATCCCGGGGAGATAGAGGTACTTTGTATTTCTTTGACCAAAATGAGAGCTTATTGCGATGTCTATTGTCCAGCATGAAGTCTTGGGCTTTTATATCACTAGTGATACCTATTAGTAATTCTGCCATATTTAGTGCTGGGATGCGTTGTGATAGTATACAAATCAGATCTTTAACGGTTTTTGACAAAACACGGATTTTTGAGAAACATCCCTTAGTTCGGGCTCTTAGTAATTTGACATGGGTATCTTCTATGGCCACCCTTGAGTAAACGTTTCCGACGGGATCCTTGATTCTGAGGGAAGGAGGGATGAAGCTATGTAATTCACAAGTTTTGTTGAACTGTAGATGTTTCCTCCATCTTGCCAGAGCCAGTGATTTAAATCGGATCATTTTCTTGTAATAATCGATATCAGAATTCATAATTGCTACAGATATAACGAATAACTTTGATCAATGTAAAAAGAGATGAAATCCTCTGAATAATGTAAGTATAAGAGTTCAAGGCATGCGAGGATGCGTTTCTTAAAGATTTTAATATGGGCGAGCTTTCGGGTTATCAACCCTTCTACAGGACAACATATCTGAGTAAAAGTGCATCTTATATACATATCCATATTGAGAAAATTAGCATATATACAAGAAAACTATAAACATATTAACATAATTGGTGAAAAAGTAAAAATAAGAGAAAGCTGCGTGTTCTGAGTATGCTAAGAAGTAAAATCAAAAATAGTTGTACAAAAGGATACGGTTGAATTTAAGACTGCAATGGTAAAACGATCCAAAATAAAATAAAATAAAACGCTCTAGCAATGGTCACCTAAGGTACACTATGGCAATATTTGGATATGTATATAAGATGCACTTTTACTCAGATATGTTGTCCTGTAGAAGGGTTGATAACCCGAAAGCTCGCCCATATTAAAATCTTTAAGAAACGCATCCTCGCATGCCTTGAACTCTTATACCACCAGGATTATAATGGCCTGTACCATATGTAGACATGTGACAATTAAAATAAATTTATTGACTAATTGGTCAATTTGTACACTCTGGAGAGTTATTTACATTAAATGTACAATTTTACAACAGGGGGTACCCTTAGAGAGGGTCTGTAACAATCAAGATGGCAAGGCGGCTCTGATCTCAGAAAATCCCCGGCGAATAGAGGGATCCATGTCCTGAGTTTGCTCGATTACCGCTTCCAGGAATTGGGCGAGCAAGATTTTCTGCCTCGGCGAAGGGTATGCGAGGAAGCTCTCCCTCTTCTCAGGGCATTGGACCGCCTCCACGATTTCGCTCACGTAGATCGACGTATCGAGCACGAAATTCGAGAAGGGTCCTCGCATTGATTCTTTTATTCTAACCTTCAACACCTTCCAACGGTCCGGCACCGGATCATCCTTCGCATGGGCAGACGGCGGAGGCGGAGGTGCCGCCATGGCCGGCGCGGACTCCCTCCTCTGGGGAGCGGGCGGCGTCGGCTCAGCAGGCCGAGGCGCAGGCAGTGGGGGTGTTGGAGGCACTGGTGGTGTTGTCCTGAGCTCAGCTTTGACTTGTCCAAGGACTTTGTAAAGGTTGCTGGCTGCTCCGGGCCTCAGATCCAAGATTTGCCCGATCAGGCCGGCGAGGGCGTCGCACTGCGGAGGCGACAGGAGGGGTCCTTTTCTCTGCGCCTTGGTCCTCGAGGAGAGGAGGTCTAAGATCTCCTCCCGCCCAAGACCAAGGGCGTCCGTCCCAGCGAAGGATACGCTGGGGTGCTTCTCGATGAACGCATCGAGGTCGACTTTTGTTGCGTTCTTTGCCGATGACGTGGAGGACGCAGAGGTCTCCTCCACGATGGACATCTCCACGTCCGGTGCTGGGGCTGCAGACCCGAGGGTACTCTGGGCGGGACCCCCAGGCACCTGCAGGGACGGAGCAGGGGTCACAGGTGGAGGGGCAGAAGGTGTCTCCTCCATAGGTAAGGCTGGGGCCGCTGGTGGAGATGGCCGAGGTGCGGATGGATGGAGCACAGCTCGGGCCACGGGAGGAGCGCTGCAAACCTCCATGGCTGGATTGGAGGGTGCCGGCGCAGGAGGCTGGGCTGCTGACCGCTGAGGCGGTGCAGGGGTGGTCGGTAGTGGGACGCCTGCAGGAGTGGTTGGTGGGGGCATTCTGGTGTTGTTGGCCAGTCCTGCAAGCAGGGGGCAAATGGCCCTCCGATGCCCTTGTCCGTGGCACCTGGAACACCTGATGCCCGAGGACAGGTACGCAGGCCAGACTTCGCCTTTGATGTTGATGTCGAGGCGGGTTGGAAGCCTCTCGATGGTGATCCCCTCATGTAGGGTGATGAAGATGTCTCGCTGGCCATCGACGTAGACGTAGGGGCCCGCCTTCATCTGCTTAGGGGCGATGGACGTAACCCGCCCATATGGAGAGAGGGCGTTGATGACAGCGGAGTCTCCTACAAAGAAGGGAAGGTTACCCACTGTAATCCTTTCCGCTCTTTTGCGGAAAGGGAATGCCCTGAGGAGTGTTCCCTCAACCTCGAGGCCCTCACTTATGAGGCGCTCGGCCAGGCCTCTGTTGGTCAATCCCAGGAGCTGGTGGCCGTTCACCTTGGTGATCTGGATGACTCCGGCAGTTCCTCCGAGCATCCTATCCAATGCCTTAAGGTAGTGGAAGGGCTCCAGTTCGGGGCTGTGTTCGATATACACACAGTGTTCCTCGGAGGAGGACGCCTGCCGCGCCCTGGCTTCCGCGATGTGTGCTCTGGTGGCCCTGATTTCCTGGGCCCGCGGCACCGAACCCGCCGATGGTTGAGGTCGGCGAATGGTCCTGGAACCTCCAGCATTGGAGGATGGTGCAGCTGCCGTAGGCGAATTTGCCGAGCCACGGCGCCTCTTCCTACCCTGGATGAGGGTAAATCCTTCCTCAGCTCCAGGATTCACCTCTTCTGTGATGTCAGCCCAGTTTCTCCGGACTTGAGCAGCGGCGCTAGAAGTTGGAATAGCCGCAAGGTCGACCGGCGCGGCAGAATTTGCATCCTGGCTGCCGGCGGGCGGATTTACATAGTTTTGATTTTCTTTTGAATTCATCGAGGAATTGATCTGCAAAACGTTTTTTGCTGTTATTTCCGCACTGGGCTGTGCTTTAGAGCCGAGCCTTACAGGCTTCTCTTCGGCTTTTGACGGGCTTTCAGCCCATACCATATTTGTCGCCATCCGCGACACTTATCGCCCGCCAGAGGCGAAAAACTCAGGAGCTCGCGCGACGCGTGGCCGCACGGCCGAGTGTAGACATGTGGTGTACTTACAGTAAAAGCAGTCGCTAACTACCCACCAGGATTATAATGGCCTGTACCATATGTAGACATGGGGTGTACTTACAGTAAAAGCAGTCGCTAACTACCCACCAGGATTATCGTGGCCTGTACCATATGTAGACATGGGGTGTACTTACAGTAAAAGCAGTCGCTAACTACCCACCAGGATTATAATGGCCTGTACCATATGTAGACATGGGTGTACTTACAGTAAAAGCAGTCGCTAACTACCCACCAGGATTATCGTGGTCTGTACCATATGTAGACATGGGGTGTACTTACAGTAAAAGCAGTCGCTAACTACCCACCAGGATTATCGTGGCCTGTACCATATGTAGACATGTGGTGTACTTACAGTAAAAGCAGTCGCTAACTACCCACCAGGATTATCGTGGCCTGTACCATATGTAGACATGTGGTGTACTTACAGTAAAAGCAGTCGCTAACTACCCATAATGATTATCATGGTCTGTACCATATGTAGACATGTGATGTGGTGGTGTCTTGTCCATGGAAAGGGAGATTTCCCATTAGTCAGCCACAGTTCCCTGTTCACAGTTACCATAGCGGCTCACGACACCGTACTACAGGGCAGTCCCTAACTGTTTTTTTTTTTTGTCTAAAAAAGACATTAATTCTTTAATAGTTTCTGTGCTGAGAACATGTAAGAAAACATCTACGTATGTTTTCCCACGTGACGCAGCGGAGCGTGACCTTGCCAGCACGGGTGAGTCAGTTGTTATTTTGAACGCTGTATAGATGGACATTAAAACATGGTGGCAGCGATAGCTGGATAAAGTACGAACCCGTATATTGCAAAATATCGATTTTTGCGTACCTTGGAAGATAATTCAACATGGCTCAGATTCAACCTCCAGAAACTTTCGACTTCTCGACTCCCAACGAATGGCCCAAATGGAGGAAAAGATTCGAACGATACCTCGTGGTCAGTGGAATGAAGAAGAAAGAGGAGGCGGACAAGATCGATTTGTTCATGTACTTGATGGGCGACCGCGCGGATGATATATTCAGGACCTTCAAGTTCGAAAAGGAGGAAGAGGCAACGAAAATTGATTCCGTCCTCAAGGCGTTCGACAGCCACTTCTGTGTCAGAAAGAATATTATCTACGAACGTGCGAAATTTAATTCAAGAATCCAAGAGGATCGGGAGCCAGTGGACGAATTCATCACTTCATTGTACAAATTGGCTGATAGTTGCGAATTTGAGGGTCTTCATGAGCAGTTGATCCGTGACCGAATAGTGGTTGGAGTGAGGGACAAAGCTTTATCTGAAAGAATGCAGTTGGACAGCGAACTGACTTTGGAAAAGGCGGTGAAAATGGTTCGACAGCAGGAAGCCGTTCGACAGCAGCAAGTCGACCTGCAGCGTCCCTCAACAAGCCAAAAGGTCAATCAGGTGAAGTTCAACTCGAAGAAACAATCACCGAAACAACAACAGCAACCTTCGAGGAAGAAGGAGAAGTCAGCCATAACAAGATCACGATGTCCAAAATGCGGAGGTTTCACCCACAGGGAAGGACAGGCTTGCCGTGCTGAAGGACAAAGATGTAACCTATGTTCAAAAACTGGCCATTTTGCAAATTGCTGCCCAGATAAGCAGGCGAAGACTGCGGAAGTCAAAGCTGTTTCTGGACTTGATGAAGAAATTGGTTTTCTCCTGGAGGTCTCAGCGGTGGAGGATTCATCTAATCTCGATGATGATGAAGGCGAGTGCCGGAGGCGATGGACAGCAGAAATCCAAGTGAACGGGAAAAAGGTGAAGTTCAAGCTCGACTCCCAGGCGGATGTTACATGTGTTCCTCTGTGTCTCTTCAAGAAGATAATGGGACAGCAACGACTAGTGGAAAGTGATATCAACATTAGAGCTTCTGAATTCTCCGAACTTCAGACTGTGGGTATGTTTATATCAACGCTGCGAAATGGCAATTATTAAATCAAGGAGAAGATTTATGTTATTCGTCGTTTGAGTGAACCTCTTCTGAGTCGCCGGGCATGTGAGCTCTTGAACCTGGCGAGGCGGATTGAAGTGGTTGCGACGAGAATTAACCCGATCAAGGAATTCCCTGAAGTATTTGAAGGACTGGGACAGATCGGAAACCCTTACGAAATCAAATTGAAACCTGGAGCAAAACCATATGCTGTGCATACTCCTCGACGGGTACCAATACCTTTGATGGAAAAGCTCAAGACAAGATTGGACATCCCTGGAAAGGAGCTGCTCGACGCCGATGCATTATCCAGACAACCACTTCTTACAACCGAGGGAGGTGAAGACGAACGGCCAACCTCAGCGCATATAAATGCAGTTCTCTCGAGTATAACCGACAAAGACGAGATGTTGACGAAGATTTTTGAAGCTCAACAAGAAGATACGACCCTGAAAGCAGTAGTCAACTACCTTGAGCAAGGCTGGCCAGATAAGAAGAAGATGTCACAGGCTCTGCTCTCTTATTGGAATGTCAAGGATGAACTCGGCGTTCAAAATGGACTACTGATGCGTAGCTGTCGTCTTGTTATTCCAACAAGTATGAAACTGGAGATCCTAGATAAGTTGCACGCTGGGCACTTCGGGATTACAAAAACAAGACTTCGCGCACGTGAGACGGTATGGTGGCCTGGAATTTCGGAGGAGATCGCGGAAAGGGTCAGAAAGTGCAGTGTCTGTATCCAGGAAGCCGTCTCAAAACATGAACCTTTGATACCAACCAACTTTCCTACAAGACCGTGGCAAAAGATTGGAATGGATTTGTTCAAGTTCGAGAATAAGTGGTATCTAGTCGTCATTGACTATTATTCTCGATTTCCTGAAGTGGTTCAGCTGGATCGGCTCACAGCCAATGTGGTGGTGCGTAGTTGCAAATCCATATTTGCTCGACATGGAATACCAGAAACTGTTGTAAGCGATAATGGGACGCAATTTGGAGCTGCTCGTGAATTTGCAAATTTCGCAAGGCAGTACGGATTCACACATGTCACTTCAAGTCCTCGATTCCCGCAGAGCAATGGGATGGCAGAAGCAGTGTGAAAATTGCTAAGTTGATCCTCAAGAAAAATCAAGACCCATCGCTTGGACTCCTGGAGTATCGATCGACCCCTTTGGAGAACGGTTACAGCCCTGCTGAGCTTCTCATGGGACGTAAACTCCGAACGACCTTGCCAATTGCACCAGAGAATCTTAATCCAAAGTTGGTGGACTCTCAGAACCTGGAAAGAAAGGAGGGGAGAAGGAGAAAGGATATGAAATCCAGATATGATCGACGCTGCGGAGCTACGGACATGGAGGAGCTATCCGAAGGTGACACGGTTTGGATTACAGATATGCGAACCTGGGGGATTGTAAAGAAGAAAGCATCGACACCAAGGTCGTATATGGTTGATACTCCAGTTGGGACTTTACGTCGAAACAGGTTCCATCTACGAAAAGGATATGCAGTGCAATATCCAGCCGACCCATCGACGCCGACCTTTTCGGGGGAGGAACTGGTTGAAAATGAAAAGACCCCAGTTGTGGATTATCCCTCTAACGACTCAGAAGACGGCCAGATAAGAACCCGGAGTGGACGAATTGTTAAACCTGTGGATCGCCTTCATTATTAATTATATTATGCATTTAAAGTTTGTAATGTATATATATATTTCAAGTCTTAAAAAGGGGGATGTGCTGAGAACATGTAAGAAAACATCTACCTATGTTTTCCCACGTGACGCAGCGGAGCGTGACCTTGCCAGCACGGGTGAGTCAGTTGTTATTTTGAACGCTGTATAGATGGACATTAAAACAGTTTCATTTATTATATATAGATAGCGCATTATTGCATTTAATAGATGTTTTCATTAGATTCTATGATGTATAATGGTTCTGTTTGATGACAGACCATCGAAATCTTCAGCTTTGTCGGCGGGTACCTGGGTATCTGGCTTGGCTTCTCGCTTGCCGCTGTGGTGGACATTTTCAAAGTCCTGGCTGTACTTCTGGGCAGCTAGACCTCTCTGGAACACTGTCACCGACACTCATGGACAACACTTCTGTTGATTATTAAAATTCGAAACTATTATAGACACGCATGCTTCTTTTTAAAAATAAACAATATCTACTGTCCTTACTGCAATGAAATAATTTTTCCATTGCAGTAAGGGCAGTAGAAATTGTTTATTTTAAAAAAGAATCTTAAGTGTTTATAATAGTTTCGAATTTTGATAACAGATGGCGTGCTAATGTTTCGTAATATAATTATTGAATATTATTTATATGCAAAATTATTAAATTAAAAGGCATATATTGGATCAAAATAACATTTATTTTACCAATATTTCAGTTGGCTGAACGCCAACCTTTAACAAACTCAGAGATACATAACGTCAACAGAATTAAGTTTTAAAAATATTTTGTTATATTCAATGGGGAGAAAATATATGATATATAGACTGATCTTAAGAGACAAGTGTCCCCTCTCCAGTCAAAATAGACGTCAAAACAAGACGCCATCTATTGACCGTCGCCACAAACTAGCGGCCTCGGGTCGGTGACAAAGCCACAACACCAGCTTTTGGCAAACTAAGAAGTGTCCACCTAGAGACCATGCTTTCATACTAATGGCCCTCGTCAGTCTAGGGAGGACTTTATTCCATGAGATCCACACGGGATCTAATGGAATCTTCACAATCCACCAAAGAGGTGTTTAGCTGGCAAAGTGGCTGGGCTAAATCTATGGCTAATAATCCCGTGTGGATCTCATGGAATAAAGTCCGCCCTAGACTGACGAGTGCCATTAGCCAGAAACCATGGTCTCTAGGTGGACGCTTTTCAGTTTACCAAACCTGGTGTTGTGGCTTTGTCATCGACTCGAGGCCGCTAGTTGCGGCGATGGACAATAGATGGCGTCTGGTTTTAGACCTCTATTTTGACGGGAGAGTCGACCTTTGTCTCTTAAGATCAATTTCCTCCCGGCAAAATTTCCATCTATAGAATGATATTAAAAAACGAATGAAAAAAAAAAGATAAAAAGATCAGGTGTTGAAGTCTATAAAAATGGCATATCCTGACCAGGAGCACATGTGCTTTACAGAAGGCAGAGCGCCATCTGGTGGAACAGAAATCAACTAAACATTGTTTTAGCCCGTTTCCTGATATTTGGCCAATCCAATTTCTTGATAAATCAAGAAAAGCCATCCACGAACGCGTTTCGCGCTTTTGGCGCTCGTCAGCGTGGAGTAGGCTGTACCACTGCGACCATTCGTGGATGGCTTTTCTTGATTTATCAAAAAATTGGGTTGGCCAAATATCAGGGAACAGGTCAAATCAATGTTTAGTTGATTTATGTTCCACCAGATGTCGCTCTGCCTTCTGTAAAGCACATGTGCTCCTGGTCAGGATAAGTCATTTTTAATATAGAATGATATGTAGAATTATTATTATTTTTTTATTATTCCCATTTAAAGTGCTATGTCTCCCTAGGGACACTTACACTGTCATACATATATGACATTTGTCTATATATAGTTGTTATTTTAGTCTATTATATTATTTTTATATTCTATATAGTTGTTTATTTGTTTTGCATAATAATTCATTTATAAATTAAATCTCATAATATAATCTGTGAAAATAAAAATATTTGACCAGTGACCAAAAACAAAACTGTAAATAAATGGTTTAATATGATGCACTAGCGCGCCATCTGTTATCAAAATTCGAAACTATTATAGACGCGTATGATTCTTTTTTTGAAATTAAACAATTACTACTGTCCTTACTGCAATGGAAAAATTAATGGGAGGGTCTGGCTCATTAGTGGTGAACCCTCCCAGCGGTTTCGCCAGTTTAATCTACCATACCGCTGTTATGTTGCATTTTTGGAACTTCCTTTTATAGTGATAGTGATGCTAGACTCTTGGAATGGGTATTTTAGATGAACTATGGACATAGGCTTTGAGGACAGTAGAATTAAGAGGACAGATGGCTTAATGTTAAATAGTTAAGATATATAATTAATTGTGATGCTTATGTAATTTTGATCTTCATTGAATAAAATATATAAAGTTTAAATGTGTTTTAAACTCTAATAACAAGTACACTATCCCCCGATTTACACGGTACTTGTTTTACACGTTTTCGCTTTTACACGGTTTTCCAAATAAGTTTTTTTTTTTTGTTTTTATCGCACTATACTAAAATGCGATATTCTACTCTATACTACCTATGTTGAAAAGAATATTGGGAGGCTCTGATTCATGAGGGAGCGAACACCTATTCAGATTTGACAGTTTAATATACACCTACCCCTCGATTTGCACGTTTTTCTCAGGAACGTATCTACCGTGTAAATCGGTGGATAGATGTACTAAACACTTTCAGACCGTGAATAGAATAGTCATATGATATTAACAATGAGAAAGAGAAACAAAAACGAGAAAAAAGACCTGTGTACAAAAGAAAGAAGTGTCTGACAATATGTACAATCGACATACATAAGTAATATAAATTATCAGTTTCTTAAAAGATATTTGTTTATATATAATTTAAAATAGATGGAAATTTTGCCGGGAAGATATTGATCTAAAGAGACAAAGGTCGCCTCTCCCGTCAAAATAGACGTCAAAACTAGACGCCATCTATTGACCATCTCCACAAACTAGCGGCCTCAGGTCGGTGACAAAGCCACAACACCAGCTTTGGCAAACTGAAAAGCGTCCACCTAGAGACCATGGTTTCGGGCTAATGGCCCCCTATAATTTAAAATATATCTTCAAAAGGTATTAAATTTAATATACATTTCTTTACTAGAAATAAAAATAGGGGGTCGGTGAAAGGATGGTCTAAACCGTTGGTTTTTGACCACTACGATCCAGGTCCGATTCCCGCATTGGACACTTTCTTCTGATAAAAAAAAAGCTCTAATGGCCCCCGATTCTTGCAAAAGTCCAACCCCACCAGTGAGTGCAAGTAACCAAACGGGGCTCTGACAAATTTGTAAGTGCAAAGTCGAACTGCTTTTCATATGTGTAGACATGTGGTGTACTTACAGTAAAAGCAGTCGCCTACTTCTCCCCACCATGATTATCATGGCCTGTACCAGTGTACTAGGGATTAGCAAAAAAAGAAAAAAAGAAATAAAAATACTTGGATCTGTTACTATTAAATTATTGTCGATTCTGTAGTCTTTAAAAACAGGACAATCCAGTAAAAGATGTATTGAGGTTTGTTCCTCATGTCCACAAAAACACCTCGAGTCTTCCACCGCTTTAATTATTTTTAAAAAGCTTCTGAAATTTCCATTGAATATTATGGATGTGTAGAATTATTACCTTCTGAGTATATTTTTGAGTTACATGAGTATGAAAAAACAATAGAAAAAAAATCAGGTGTTGATATTAAAAACAAAGTACACCCATACCTCGCTTTGCGTCGGGGTTACGTTCCAAAAAAAACACGACGCAAAGTGAAAATCAGTAAAAATTAAGCAGCGACGCAACTTCGAAAAAAAAAAAAAACGCAAAACGAAACGACGCAAAGCGAGATATTGGTGTAGGTATATCCTGACCAGGAGCACATGTGCTTTACAGAAGGCAGAGCGCCATCTGGTGGAACAGAAATCAACTAAACATTGATTTAGCCTGTTCCCTGATATTTGGCCAACCCAACAACGCTAAACGCGTTCGTGGATGGCTTTTCTTGATTTATCAATAAATTGTGTTGTCCAAATATCAGGGAACTGGTTAAACCAATACAATATAACATAATGCGGCTTGTGATTGTAAAACGACATTCGAAAATTATCCCGCATGTGTTTCTTTTCAACGAAAAATCAAAACTTATTTCAAGGAGAAATAACGATTATTTCTAACCTTAGGGATGAAGTATGAAAGGATGAATTGTGAAGAGTAATGATAAACGGAAAAATCCCTTATTTTTCCGTTTATCATTACTCTTCACAATTCATCCTTTCATACTTCATCCCTAAGGTTAGAAATAATCGTTATTTCTCCTTGAAATAAGTTTTGATTTTTCGTTGAAAAGAAACACATGCGGGATAATTTTCGAATGTCGTTTTACAAGTTAAATCAATGTTTGGTTGATTTCTGTTCCAGCAGATGGCGTTCTGCCTTCTGAAAAGCACATGTGCTCCTTGTCAGGATATGTCTACTTTGTATTTAATACATGAGTATGTTTGTGATATTGCAGTATTTTATGGTATTGATTATTGCAGTAATGGTAAAAATAATAAACTTTGAATCACTATTTGCTTTAATTGTGCTAATAGACATAATAAAGGAAGAAATACCTGATTTAAGACGAGTAGAATAAATAAAATGAAAGATTACAAATTTACATATCTACAGAAAGATTTGAGCCGGCCAACGGGAAAGAGAAAATATCTTTATTTACGGGGCTGCTAACCAAAATAAAACGATTTTTGAGCCTCAATGGCCGCGTAAAGCGGAATATATAAAACCACTATGACCAGGCTAGGGATAGTATCTCTGTCAGTGAAGAGGCAGGTTAGGCCGGATTGGGTCCGCGGAGGTCAGGAGGCAGAAAGAGAGGACTTTGCAGCTCTGGCAGTTGGGCCAGACATTGATCTTGTCTCGTGGTCGGCAGAGAGGCCCTTGGCTGAGCAGTTGGCGCACTTGGCCGTGCGCGGGTTGGAGAGAGTTGGACAACTTCGGCCTTGGTGGTCACCAGAAACGCAGTGGAAGCAGGTGAAACAACAACAATAGATTTATATAGGGAAAGCCGCGACATCTGGCGGTATACTTGACAGAGTATTTTATTCTAGAAATTAAAATTTTAAAATGAAATAAAAGTTTTTATTTTTAATTAAAAATGCATATATTGGATCATAAAATATCATTTATTTTACCAATATTTCAGTTGGCTGAACGCCAACCTTTATCAAGGTATTATAAAATATTTAATGTGTGTCAAAAACAAACTCAGCGCCACATAACGTCAAAAGAATTAAGTTTAAGTAAGGGAATTTAATTCTGTGTTCCAATATATGCCTTTTTAATTAAAGATTTATTTATGGATTGTTCTATTTTCAAAAAAATATCCTCTATTGTTGTAACTTGCTTGGAATTATAATGTTAAAGAAAGACTGAGTTTTTGGTAGTGCGATACATTCAAATAAACCTTTATTCTATTAATATTAATTTACATATATATAATGACCAATTTTTTGGTCGTTGAGGTACAGCTTGCACCACGCTGATGAGGGCCAACAGCCCGAAACGCGTCCGTGGTTAGCTTTTCTTGATTAATCAAGAATGGGTATTTGGCCAATTCTGGAATAATTAAAAATCAACGAGAATAGTTGATATTTATTCCGATAGATGGCGCAAGACTTCAGCAACTTTCAGTTGCACGATAAGGAGATGCCTTTTTCTTAATTTATATAATATATAAAATATTCTCCATTATTGTAACTTGCTTGTAACTAATAAAGTTAATCATAAAGATAGAGGCTGCCTGGCCGGCATTCATAGTTCTTCAAATTAAAGACACTTCGGCCAGTAAATATTTTTATTATCTCGACATTTCGACAAAAATCTTTTGTCCTCGTCAGGACCGAACAAAAATTAAAAACATTTGGCAAAGCGTTAAAAATTATTCTACAAAAATCAAAAACATTTTAACGCTTAGCGTTAAGCGTTAATTTTTAAAGCTTTGCCAAATGTTTTAATTTTTGTTCGCTCCTGACGAGGACAAAAGATTTTTGTCGAAACGTCGAGATAATAACAAAGATTTACTGGCCGAAGTGTCTTTAATTTAAAGAAACAATAAAGTTAAAGAAAAGATGACGTCCTCAGAGATAGCCGTGACAACCTGGAGCCACATAACTTCACAACAGGACAACAGGGAACAGGAAAGGTCTGAACTTTGGCCCCGGTAGAGAGAACATTCCAGAGCTGGGGATGTTGGAAGAGAAGTTTGGAAGAGAAGTACAAAGGAGATGTACTGGGCATTACTGGAGCAATGTCATTACGTCTGTTTCTAGGAACGTGGTCTTCTTGTCACCACTGACCTCTGGAGTGTTGATTTCCATATCCATTTACATTATTACATATATGTGATAAGATCCTGTCGACTTAGATGTGATAAAGAGTGAGGTCTGGTAAGCCTTGTAGAATCCTGTCGACTTAGATGTGATAATGAGTTGCTGTCGACTTATCTGTGATGAGATCCTGTCGACTCTCGCTATAAGCTGTGGTAACCGTCCACCAGGGCGTGGAGAGTTTTCCAGTACCTCTCTGCACTTTGGAAGACCTTTAACAGTTTTCACAGAGTACAGGCAGTCGTGGTCGAGGCAGAGTGGAAAGTTTGGGAATGTCCACACACATAAAACGAAGAGACACAGCTGTAGTAGGAAAGTTCCATGAACAGATAGGAGTTGAGCTAAGCAAGATGGAGATATAGAGTTCTTACTGTTTTACATGGCGATGATGTGGTCCTGGCTATAAGCGACAAGGGCTCGCGCCGACGGTGAAGAGACTAACTATGGACTAACTAACTATGGTCGGCTAAAACCGAGGTGTTTATATACCATTCCCGAGGAGGGGGGGGGGGGAGACATCTGCGAATTTGAACTTTGAACGTCTGGGGCATTCTGCATCCTTTGACCTTGATGGCAACGACTCGCTAAATTCCTCTTTAGGGTTGTCTCGAATTTAGACGATTTTGAATTTCTCAATCTTGCTTTAACTTAGCTCTTAATCTATTACATAGTTTTATTTATTTGTCTTTAATTTGTACAAAGTACATTACATATGGTGATGCAATGACACAGATTAATCATGCGCATAATTATTTATAGATGTGTGTCTATATACAACATGACAATCTTGTTATAAGTAATTATACAATATAGGGTTGTTGGTTTAAATTACCATAGATGAGCCCCGGGAGTGAAAGGGTTTATCCGGGTTTAAACGGGTAAAGCCTCTCTAACACAGGTAAGTAATTAAAATATCTTTTAATTAATTTAAACTGTGAGGGTTAAAAAGGGCTATAACAAGATGTTTTGTTTGGATATATCTGCAAATTATAAAAAATACAACTTATGTTTAATTTAAAAGTTATGATATTCATATAAAAGAGAAATTAAGATAAAACCTTTGTTTGATAAAAATAATGATGATGTTTTAAGAGATTGTTGGCGGGCGTTGGAAAGGGTTAGTGGTTAAAGAATATGCAATTGTAAGTATTACACAGGTAATCAAATACTTAGGTCCAGGTGCAAAGCGAGGATATAGACTTGTACGTCTTCCGAGGCAATGTTTCACCTGTGATCCTGTATAAGGGTTACAGTGCTTTGTCACAATTGTAGGGTTATTGCGTTGAAAAGCTGTTGAAGAACAAGTTGTTCATTAATATGATTGAAAGGGGTGAAATGGAGTCATGCGTTAAGTAGAATTGTTGTAGCGACAGTAGGTGATCTGACTTGACTTAAAATCAAAGGTTGATTGTGGTCCGCTAGAGCTAAAAAATTGAGTTGTGAGAGTTGTGGAAGCTTTGTGTTTGCGTGGGTGATTATGCTCTAGGGATGATTGTAGTAAACTTTTGAAACGTGTCAGGCCAGAAGTTGGGATTTTTACATATGGGGAACTTTGATCAAATAGTTTGTTGAAATTATGAAATCAAAAAAAAAAAAATAATTGTCAAGCAGTACTGTCGTTTTTCTACGTTGATGTGAAGCAATGACTGAGAAGATAGTAGTGTAAAATACACTGAAGTGGTTAGAGAAATAGATTGTTGTATGCCCGAAAGTTAATGATAACATAGTCCTTTTATATAAAGGTATAAAAACAAATATAAAATGAATAAAATATAGAAATATCATTGTGGTTGAATAAAGTTTAAGTGGATAAAATCAAACAATCAATATATAAAAGTGATAATAATGAAGAATTAAAGTAATTTTTGACAACAAATATATCTTTTGTAATACTAAAATAATATTATGAAAAATAAAATTGATTTTTTATATATAATGTTGGATTAAAAACTAGTGATTATATAATTGAAAGGCAAAAATAAAAATAAAAAATTAAATATTTTATACAAAAAAACAGAATATAAGTAAAGATTGTGATCTCAATTTAACATGTAAAATGTTTGATATGTAGAAAAAAATAGAGATTTACACAGGATTAAAATATCAAAATGTTCAATTTAAGGTAGGTCTTGTTCAAATTCAAATATCTAAATGTTTAAAAGTTGGGTTAAGATATCGACTGTAGAAAAATGTGTGGAATTAAAAGGAATGCGGGACATGGGGATGGAAGGACTGGGGGCCTCTGGGGGGAAGAGTGGCGATAGATTTAGGTGACGCGGCATGGTGTCTCGAGAGTATGTTAACTAGTGTCCATTTTTACGACCGGGGTGCGATGTGTATTTATTTTGAAGTGGGAGGGAGATATGGGGCTTGTCTGGGATGCACGTGCGTTCTCCTCTTGTTCTGGGTCTGGTGGTTTCACAGAAATCTTTATATTGTGTGAAAGAGAGTAAGTAATTAATACATATCCAAATGGGTTGGTGTAGAGTATGTAGATAGAATAGGTTTGTGAATTTAACAGGAAACTTTCTGGTCGTTACTTGAGGTTTGTTTTAAAACGATCGCTATTAAATAAATCTGGATTTAAATGTAGGAATGGCTGGGAAGTTTGAGGCGGTATAATTCGGAATAGTTGCGTCTCGAAGATATCTGGAGTCAAATGTTTCTTTATCCTTTTATGCTTATTTTGGGTAAGAGAGCGTGCTATCTTTCTAGTTCTAGTTATTTCGGGGTATGGGTTAAGGTGAGTTCTTAGATCTGGGGGGACAACATTGACATTAAGTAGGTGGGTGGAAAACTTGTGACAGAATGGGGTGTGTTATTAGAAATTTGCGGATTTTTTCTGAGGTAAAAGCGGGCGCTCTGTCAGATAACAGACATTTTGGAAATCCTTGTTGTAGTTCAGTTTTGAGAGTTTGAATGTACGTTAGTGTACTGTTTAACTGGTTAAACTCCCTTTGAGAGTGGTGAAAGTTTGTTGGTAGTTTTATGGTGTATTTGAAAGAGGTAGTTTTCTCGGTTTTCGTAAGTGCTGTGTTTCGACATTGTTGCGGTAAAAAATGTTATTCAATGATGTCAGGTTTAGATGTGGGTAAAAGTGCGACTTTCGACGTGGACACGCTTTGGGGTGAGAAGTGTCACAGGCATGAAGGCGTCTTTGTGGCCTTTTAAGTGAGAAAAATTGTTGTGATGCGCTGTGTGACACGAGTGAGTGAATTGAATGGAAAGGTGTCACGTGAAGTCTTTGTTTTTGGTACAGCATCTAACTTGTTTCACCATGAACAACAAATTTACTAGTCCTGAGTGGTGGTTGTACAAAACACATCGAGATATCTTGGTTGTTAGTGAATGTGGCACGTTTAGTGGCGCCGGAGCTTGTGTTGCTCGAATTCGATTTGTTGCTAAGTCGCGTGCTAATAGATGGGGGCCAATTGTAGAAAGTGATGGGAAGTGTGTTGTAGTTTGTTGAGAGAGATGTGTGGATATTAATAATTATGCATGTAAAAGAAAAGGACAAGGGAGTGTAGCTATGTTGGGGTTTAACGATTGTAATAGTTTTGGAAGACTGACTTAATTTAGCTACTGACGTGGTAGTTGATGGGATTTTTATTTTTTAACTTGTTTTGGGAAAGATAGTTACTTTTCTAGTTGTGATTTTGAAGATATTGTATCTTTCGATTTTTGCAATTAAAAAAAAATGCGTTTCACCTATGTGTATTAAAATTTGAATATATTTTTTAAATCGTTGATTATGGTAGTGCGAAAATTATCTTTGTAAAAGGGGCAATGGCGTGATAGTGACTCATAAATTGAAAGGGGCGTTTACATAAAATAGTGAACATAACAATGATTTTTGCAAAGTTTTGAATATAGGATTAAGAAATTGGTGTTTGTTATAAAAATATGATATTAAGAAAAACACACAAATAAGTTTAGAATTATGATTCGAGTAATTAAAAAAATAATGATTTTTTTTTTATGAAAAATTGAAAGTAATGAATTAAAATTTATGAGTTGCTTAAAATGAGGTAAAAATTGATAAATGAGGAGGAAAATATTTAAAATTTGAATTGAAATGATATAAAAATGGCAAAAATTGATTTTAAAATAATTACAGTGAAAATAAACATTAAACTTATGGAAAACCAAGTTGTGAGCGTGAGGAGAAAGTTTTTTAAAACTCACAGTTTTGAGGATTGTTCAGTCAGGATACTTGGTCTTTAGTTGTCGTCCTACTGATGACGTGTAAGACGCTCCGAGTAGAGCTTGTAGAAGCTTGTAACTTCTGTTTGGTGACGGCGGCATGTTGCCTGGAAGATGGTTGCATTGTAAGGCCGAAGGGGGAAAGTCTCACCGGCTTATTTTGCGGGATTTTCGGCTGTGTCGTTGGGGGGGAGATTGATTGGTCGTTTCGTTGGACTGGCGGCGGGTTTGTTCCTCCATCTTTGCTCTTTCTCTCTTTTCTATCTGGACAGTCTTCTTACCTTCTTCACTGTGGTGTCCTTCGTTTGGGTCATCCTGTCGACTTAGATGTGATAAAGAGTGAGGTCTGGTAAGCCTTGTAGAATCCTGTCGACTTAGATGTGATAATGAGTTGCTGTCGACTTATCTGTGATGAGATCCTGTCGACTCTCGCTATAAGCTGTGGTAACCGGTGGTCAAACCTGTAGTAGCCGAGAGGGACAGTCAGGGCGTGGAGAGTTTTCCAGTACCTCTCTGCACTTTGGAAGACCTCTAACAGTTTTCACAGAGTACAGGCAGTCGTGGTCGAGGCAGAGTGGAAAGTTTGGGAATGTCCACACACACAAAACGAAGAGACACAGCTGTAGTAGGAAAGTTCCATGAACAGATAGGAGTTGAGCTAAGCAAGATGGAGATATAGAGTTCTTACTGTTTTACATGGCGATGATGTGGTCCTGGCTATAAGCGACAAGGGCTCGCGCCGACGGTGAAGAGACTAACTATGGACTAACTAACTATGGTCGGCTAAAACCGAGGTGTTTATATACCATTCCCGAGGAGGGGGGGGAGACATCTGCGAATTTGAACTTTGAACGTCTGGGACATTCTGCACCCTTTGACCTTGATGGCAACGACTCGCTAAATTCCTCTTTAGGGTTGTCTCGAATTTAGACGATTTTGAATTTCTCAATCTTGCTTTAACTTAGCTCTTAATCTATTACATAGTTTTATTTATTTGTCTTTAATTTGTACAAAGTACATTACATATGGTGATGCAATGACACAGATTAATCATGCGCATAATTATTTATAGATGTGTGTCTATATACAACATGACAATCTTGTTATAAGTAATTATACAATATAGGGTTGTTGGTTTAAATTACCATATATACACATATGTAGTATTATATATCAATATCAACAATTGACCATTTTATATTTTTATTGTTTTTTTTTTCACATGTTAAGCGTATTTACGCAAATTTGGCCTTAAATACCCATTTCTTGGTGTCTCAAGAAGCCTCTGGGACCAAAAGATTTTTGGTCGCAGTTTGTACAGCCTACACCTTGTTGACAGCCATAAACTCGTTCGTGGATGGCTTTTCTTGATTTATCAAGTAAATGGGTTGACCAAATATCAGGGAACAGGTTAAATCAATGTTTAGTTGATTTCTGTTCCACTAGATGGCGCTCTGTCTTCTAGAGATGCTCATGTGAGCATAGTCAGGATATGCAATTTTTAATTATAATACAAGGTATGTCCCATAAGTTCCCGGACTGGGTCCATAAAAAAAAAGGTAAGCTTTTTTTAAAATTTTTTTATTAAAACTTTTCAAAGTAATCCCCCCTTGCTTCAACGCACCAGCGCCATCGTTTCTCCCAATTGTCGAAACAGTTTTTATAAGCCTCTTTTGGAATGCTCTTCAATGCTAACGGCGATTTTTCTATTATGTCATCCCTGGTGTCAAAATGTCTTCCTTTTAGAACTGCTTTAAGTTTGGGGAACAGGAAAAAGTCATTTGGTGCGATGTCTGGGAAATAGGGTGGTTGAAGTAGGATTTGTGTCCCGTTTTTCGCCAAAAGGCTAGTCATCAAGTGCGCTGTGTGAGGGCGAGCATTGTCATGGTGTAGGATCCAGCCACCATTAGTCCATTTTTCTGGCCTTTTTTTTCGAATCGCTTCCCTTAGACGGCGAAGAATGCCCAAATACATTTCCTTAATAACTGTTTGGCTTGCAGGAAGATACACGTGATGAACAATGCCCTTGTTATACAAAAAAAGCGACCAGCAACACCTTGTTTCTGGATTTCAATATCCTGGAATATTTGGGTCTAGGCTCACCCTGACCTATCCACTCGGCAATTTGACGCTTGGTTTCAGGGTCATAGCCATAGACCCATGTCTCGTCGCCTGTGATTATCTTGTCTTTCCATTCTGGATCCGTTCTTGTCATTTCCATCATGTCCTCACAGGTTGCAAGCCGGCACAGTTTTTGCTCATTGGTGAGGAATCTTGAGATTAATTTTGCAGGAGTCTTTTTGAGCTTCAAATCTTCGGTTACGATCCTTCCAATCGTTGTTTTAGAGATGCCTGTGTCTTGCTCTAGCTCCAGCAAAGTGGTTCGGTGATTTTTTGCACATTTTCCTCAGTCCTTTGAAAATTTGGGCGTCCTTGACGAGGTTCATCTTAAAGGTAAATTCTGCCAGCTTTAAATCTAGAATTCCATTCAAAAACAGTTGTTCTCTTTGGGGCGTCATTGGGGAATGCTTTATTAAGCATTTCAAAAGTTTCGGTTGCTGATATTTGAAGTTTCACACAAAATTCTATGCAAATCCTCTGCTTCAATTTTTGTTTCATCGTAAAATCGCCGCAGCGCTAGGTGTGACCTTTAAATAAATTAGAATAACCTTGGCGCGCGCGCAAGTACCGCCTCGATATTGGTACCACCGTGTAGCCAGATATTTTTTCTATAATAAACAGTCAAATTCATTTACATTTTTCATTTATTTATTTTTTTATGGACCCAGTCCGGGAACTTATGGGACATACCTTGTATTTTATAGGCGAAAAGAAACTTTGTTGGAAATTGACCTTTCTTAAATCAAAGATTTTACTAAGAAACATGTAGCACATTAGTAATAGCACATAATCTCCTTTTTTTCCTACAAGGTTGTCCCAAAAGTTCGTAAACACTTGCAAAAAAAAAATTGAAATACCAATATTATTCGCCGTTATGTATAATGTCTTTGTATTCTGTATAAAATAATTGTATTAGGTATTATTATGTATTCACAGTAATAATATTATTCGCCAAGTAAAAATAAAAAACAACGTTTTAAGAAAAAGTCGAACTTTTGGAACAAAATATATTATTCCGTATAAAATTATATTCAATCAGACGACTCTATAAAAAATCACCAAATTATTCTTAAAATCAATAAAACTGCATACGACTGATTGCTTCAACTTCGATAATAAAAATAAGAAAAGTTTCCCCAAATGATTCTCATTTAAAATTGAAATGGGAAGATAATAAACCTTGATAGAGCGAAATTTCAATTTAATTATATTTTGAACTTTTAAAGATTTTTGACCAGTTTTGATAGAAATCTTCAACATGGAAGCATCAGGTAAGTATTAGGGTTGTCTTATCTTAAATTTACTTTTTCTTTTCTTGTAGTGAAAGATGATTTAATAAAATTCCAGTAGGATTTCTATGAATATCTACCTCTCGTAAGCGCCTCCTTTTAGGAAGTGTTCTTTTTTTCTTTAAAATATAATATTGTGGCGAAGGAATATTTTATTATTTAATTTAATTATTCACTGAAATATTTGTGTGGAAACAAATTTAAAATTTTACATTTGTAAAATCATCATTTAGTTACCTAGCTTACTTGCTCGATATTCTCTAGCTGTAGATAGTTTGTTAATAATTGTCGACTGGTCGTGGTGACGTCATCAATTAATACTGTCACATCTTCAGATATACAAAGATTTGATTTCTACCCTACAATATATATATTATATGATCTAAAAACTCAAATATTTCTATATTTTAAAATATATATATTTTATGTTTATTCATTGAATATTTTACTTTTGTTATCATCGTTTTTAGAAAGACTTTCAGTTTTGTTTTATAGTTTTGTTGTAAATATGCGTAGTTAACATATCTATCTTTTTAAATCACTAATATAGGATTAACTTTATAAATTCTATATAATGTGAAAATAACTAATGTGTAATATTTCCTCAAGTAATTGAAAATAAAAGCTACTTGACGATAAATAATTACCTTTTTCTTATCACGACTTCACCCCTTTATCTTATCGATCCTTTGTCTTATCAACCGTTTATCTAACAACAATAAAATATTCATAACATATATATACTGTATTTTGAATACTTCACGTGGACAAATAAAATATTTTATCACTGATTTGGTTTTGTAACAATATTCATGGCTAGACTAAGTATATATGGTAATTTAAACCAACAACCCCATATTGGTAAATATAATAAAATTGTCGTGTGTGTTGTATAATAGAAACACCTCTGTAAATAATTATACGCATTATTGACATGTGTCATTATATCACCATATGAAATGTACTCTGCATAAACTGAGGATAAATAAATAAAACTCTGTAATAGATTAAGAGTTGAGCTAAAGCAGAGATCGAGATGTCGAAGTCCAAAAACGTTTAAAAACGAGGCTTAAATATGCCAGGAAGTTGCCAGGAAGTCGTTAAGAGTGTACAATGACATCTCTTCTGTGATCCACGCCCTTATTGCACCCGCTTCTTCTTCTTCTTTCTTATCTCCACTCAATCATATTAAGGTATCAAGCTTGTAAAGCTTGACAACCATCATGATTGGGTGAAGTAAAATGCGTCTGCCTTTGTCATTAAGACTGGGAGCACTACTCAGTGGCAGGCGGACTTAGCTCCAAAATAAATGGCCGCCTCTGACATGAGGAACAGACACCATGTACAGCCGCTCCTAACATGGAGTACAAACGCTGCTCATCCTGTCTCCCTGGAGACCTTAAAGGGTACTATCAGCATGGCCAGCTGAGCCCAGGTTTTATAGTGAGCTTGTTACTGCTCCCCCTCCTTCTTTTTCAACCGGGCTTGAGTCCGGAAAGGCGGAGTTTAGCACCCGCTGAAGGCCCAGAGCTTCCTCATAGGCAAAGTATATAAACCTCCGCCAAGCCGGAAATACAGTCACTTCACCATCCGCGAGAGCCCTCGTCACTTCATCCATTGATCATGTAGCCATAGACCAGTAAGAAATCTACATACGCGTAATTCTTTCCATATTTTGCTTCTAGCTCGACTTCTATCTGTTCACGGAACTTTCTTAGGACAACTATGTTAAAAACTAGTTAATTTGCATAGTCATTTGTTAATCACGTGACAGAAAACCAATCAGGTGTGACTTTGCGCGGCCAAGATAAGGTATAAAAGGCACGGCGGAATGGCTGTTGCGGGGATTATTCGTTTAAGAAAATAGCAGTGCCAGAGCCTAAGAGATAAGAACTCGAGCTCAGATGAAAAGAATAAAAGGATAAAGAAGTTTATAAGAAGCCTGCTATAAAAACTGAAGAAGGAAAAAGAAGTGATAAAGGGTCCGTGGAAAAAGTCAGTGGAAGAAAGTGAAAAGCGGAAGTTGAGAAAAAAAGTCAGGTGAAGAAAGTGAAAAAGCTAAAGTTGGCAAATAGATAGATCTGCATAAATAGTTAGGTAAAACTGCTCCAATAGCTTAGTTCATTTTATGTATCATTTCATCATAGAAAATAAAGCTCATCTGTTGATTTCATCAGATCTTCTCGCTCACACCTGCCTATCGCTACAGTAGGTACGAGGTGTGTTCAAAAGGTATCGCGACTTTTGTGGTTTTTTTTTTTTCAAAAATTATTTATTTATTCATGAATACCTATTTTGTCCCCTTCAAAGTAATCCCCATGAGATATTATACACTTGTGCCAACGGGTTTTCCAATCTTCGAAGCACTTCAAAAAATCATTTAAATAATATATTTTTCAGCTCCTCCCCTTCGATTCTGTCTTTATCTCGTCAAGCGTAGCGTAACGTCGTCCTTTCATGGGCCTCTTCAGTTTAGGGAACAAGAAAAGGTCACAGGGGGCCAGATCTGGGGAATACGGTGGCTGCGGCATCATCAGTGTGTTGTTTTTGGCCAAAAAGTCGCGCACAAGCAACGATGTGTGAGCAGGGGCGTTATCGTGGTGCAAAAGCCAATTTTTGTTCTTCCACAAATCCGGGCGTTTCTGGCGGATTGCTTCGCGCAAATTGCGCATAACTTGCAGGTAATATTCCTTATTGACCGTTCTACCCTGTGGCAAGAACTCATGATGCACCACGCCCCTGCAATCGAAGAAAACTGTCAGCAAAACTTTCACATTCGACCGAACTTGGCGGGCTTTTTTCGGTCTTGGTTCGTGCGGCAGCTTCCATTGAGATGATTGAGCTTTGGTTTCCACGTCATAATCATAAACCCACGCTTGGTCACCAGTTATGACCCTCTGGAGCAAATTTGGGTCGTCACGGACAGAGTCCAACATCTCATTAGCAATGTTCATGCGATGCTGTTTTTGATCGCAATTGAGCAATTTTGGTACGATTTCGCGGCGACCCGTCTCATGCCCAAATCATTGATAAAAATCAAATGGCACGAGCCAATCGATATGTTTAGGTCCTCAGCAACTTCTCTAACGGTGATTTGACGATTGGCCAATACCATTTTCTCCACTTCATTATTTTTTTCGTCTGTTGTTGAAGTGCTCGGGCGTCCGGCACGCTCTTCGTCGTTCACATCTTCTCGGCCTTCTAAAAACATTTTGTACCACCGATAAACGTTGCTTCGGTCCAAGGTAGCTTCTCCGTATGCCACAGTCAACATTCTGAATGCATCTGCGCACTTAATTTCGTTTTTCACACAAAATTTGATACAGGTTCTTTGATCCATTTTTTTAATAGGTAAAAATCGAAGACGATCCAAAACACCTGCAAGCAAAGCAGCTGTCAACAATTAAGTGAACATTCAAAATGGCCGAGCTTGTCGGCATAAGTGAGAGACATGAGTACCAACATAAAGCCACAAAAGTATCGAAATTCGAATATACGTAACCCGCGAAAATTCAAAAGTCGCGATACTTTTTGAACACACCTCGTACAATAGTTAAACACATTTTTTTTTTAAATTATTCATTTCTTATTTAATATTTTTAAAATTCCTTTTTTTCTATTTTCTTTTACTCTATTCCCAACAAACTGTATCCCTTCGTTTTTGTGTGAAAATTCCCAAGTCTTCCACTCTGCCTCGACCACGACTGCCTGTACTCTGTGAGAAGTGTTAAAGGTCTTCCAAGATGCAGAGAGGTACTGGAAAACTCTCCACATCCTGACTGACTCTCTCGGTTACTACATATATACACTCATGGGCAAACTCAAGGAAGTAGAAAGTCTTTGTTATCGCCAGTATTTTTTTTTTGAAGAAGAAGAAGAAGACAGAGTATTGAGGTAGGTTATTCTATCTTCTCAATATTTGATGCTGTCTCTCTTTACCTTGAGACCTAGAGTCCAGCTATTTGACCAGCTCGGTAACTCCAAGGAAGAGGCTCTAAGGACGACTATCTATTGTCCTAAACTCTTTTTTATTGAACAGCACGGTCAATTTATACATTCAAAGAAATTTATATACCTTTTTTCTCTTTGTTTTTTAATTACAAATATATTTACATAAAGTTGACTACTCTAGTATTTGTAACACAGAGGTTGTTCACACTTGGTTTTCTCGTGTGTCTTCAATAAAGGTCACTGTAATATCTTGTAGAGTTAGGAAAGGTCTGAAGTCTTCCTGAATAACCAATTCCTTTTTTTAAAGATGCCAACCGACTATTAGTTAATCTTTATAGCTTGGGTGTAAATGATCTTGTTTCTTGATAAACAACTAAATATTCTTGAGAACCTTTCAATATTATTCCTTGTAACAAGTTGCTATACATCTTAATTGTTGTTGTTGTGTCCAATGAAGAGCCTCAGATGTCTCCATACATCTCTATCACAGCAATGTTCTCTATCTTGGGTGTGTAAAGCTGCTGCTCTGGGTCTATGTCAATTTTCTGCAAGGCTGCGGTCATTGCTGAACATGAGAATATGTGGTTAGATGTTAGTTCCACACCAGGACAGTTTTTGCATGTCCTATAGGTTCTTGTGCCATCTGGATGTATTGTCATTACTTTATAGTGTTTCGTTCTGAGTATTTTTATTGTTTTTGTAATTTTTTCTCAGTGTTCATGTCTAATATTTGATATTTACTTATTTTTTGTTGAATTATCTTGTATTTTGCCAAAACATCAGCGTCAAATACTGACATCTTAATTGTTCATTGTATTGTATTCCTCAATCATAGCATTCATCCAATTTTGATAGTCCTATCAGACTCTATGACTTCGTCAACGGTTCTTTCACACTTTCTCACACGTACAACATATTATGAAATTCTTGTTGGTAGTTTCTTTTCTCTATTATGTTTTGTTTTTGACTAACCTCAAATCAACTTATTTGCCACTTCTTGATTTCCAAGTTTTCTGAATCCATGGCATTCCTATAGTAAATAATTGTAATAATGTTAATCGCTTTCTCTTTACCTCCTATAAATGGTCCTTGTGCTCAGTGATCCACCAGTCATAGGTCGGATCGTTATTGCTGTGAGGTTCCAATATTCAAAAGGGTGTTAAATACACGTTTACCTATTTTTGTGATCAATTGCACATTGGAACATCACAGAATGCATTAGAATGCCATGATGACCCACAGTACCAAGTCATATGTTAACATGTCATGGTGCTCCGCTGTACATGCACACAGGTACAATTCGTACCTAACATTTTATGATGCCCCATTGCGCATGCACGCAGTTCCAAGATATACATTAGCATGTTATGATGCCTTATTGCACATACTGAAAAGTCCAAGCCATACCTTAAAATGTCATGGTGTCCCATTTCACTCACAGACAGCTTCAAGCCATAGGTGACATGATATGATGCCCCAATGTACACTCAGGCGTCTCCAAACCATAGCTTAGCATGTCATGATGCCCATTGTACATACACGCAGGTCCAAGCCATAGTAACATGATATGATGCCCCAATGTATACTCAGGCGGCTCCAAACCATAGCTTAGCATGTCATGATGCCCCATTGTACATACACGCAGGTCCAAGCCATAGTAACATGTCATTCTGCTCCACTGTACACAGAGACCTAAATGAAGTACTGAGACGTTCCAGATTTCCCCACCCTGGGAGCATATGTCCGGGAGCTGTTCACGGATTCCTCTTGGTCCTCAGTACTTCCCCGGGTAAGCTCCAACAGACCGGGGCCTCTTCTCTTCAAGTTCACCGTCCTGGTGGTGTGTACAACGGGATTCCTATACCAGGTAACCTCGGTTGGATTTTTACCAACCCAACACTCTATTTATCACCAGTTGCAAACAAGACACGCTATATCCGATCTTGATAATTGCACGTTAAACTATTGTTGCTCCCTGATATTTGGCCAACCCAATTTCTTGATAAATCAAGAAAAGCTATCCACGAACGTGTTTCGCGCTGTTGGCACTTGTCAGCGTGGAGTAGGCTGTACCATTGTGACCAAAAAGAATTTATGTCCCAGAGACTTCTTGAGAAACCAAGAAATGGGTATTTAAGGCCAAACTTGCGTAAATACGCTGGTGTTATACATGGGGTTTCCATACTTAAAGAAAATAAAGAAAAGTAGTAAATAAAATAAATTAAAATAAATTATCTTTTAAAGTTATTGTGTTTATTTATTCGTTGTCTTCCTCGTAGGTCGTGATCCGCAGTCTTGGTCTAGGTCCTCTCTCGCTTCGATAACCAATCAAGATATATGTACAATAAATATTACAAAAGGAATGAAACTAAAAAAAGGAATGATGATAATCTAAATAATCTGTTTAATATTCTTTAAATAATAATCTGTTTTAAATAAATATTAAATAACTTTGAATATTTTGAATAAATGTATGGCGTATTAAAATTGATGCAACACTATTTACAATTTAATTAAAAAGGCATATATTGGATCAAAATATCATTTATTTTACCAATATTTCAGTTGGCTGAACTCTAACCTTTATCAAGGTGTTATAACATATTAAATGTGTAATGTGTATTTATGGATTGCTCTATTTTCAAAACTATTTACAATAATTGTAGTAGAGTAGGTAACAGAATTATCAAAAATAAAATAAACAATTAAAAACATTGAATAAACATATACATTAAACAAATAAGACATAATCAGATAGAAGAAACCACAAGGTAGTTATTTACAGTATGTTAAGCAATGATGGAAGTTGATGAAGTTATCTGTAATAATTAGTATGGTGGAGAGAGAAAGTTGATCAATTTTTCTTGAAAAAATAGATACTTCGGCCAGTATAAATCTTTTTATTACCTCGACGTTTCGACAAAAGGCTTTTGTCCTCGTCAGGATTTTTAACGCCCTGCTATATGTTTTAATTTTTGTTTGCTCCTGACGAGGACAAAAGCCTTTTGTCGAAACGTCGAGGTAATAAAAAGATTTATACTTGCCGAAGTATCTCTTTTTCAAGAAATATGAATGTCGGCCAGGCAGCCTCTATCTTCACGAAAGTTGATCAAGTTGAGTTATTTACAATAAGTTATATTCTAAAGTAACTTATTAATTATTTACATTGATGTAAATCAAGTACAGTAATAACTCAACAATATCATGTTATTGAGAAACTCCACCTTTTCCAGTCCCAAGCCAGGATGAAAAAGGAGGAGGGGGAGCAGTAACAAGCTCACTATGAAATACTGGGCTCAGCTGGCCATGCCGATAGTACCCTGTAAGGTCTCCAGGGATACAGGATGTACTCCATGTTAGGAGCGGCTGTACATGGTGTCTGTTCCTCATGTCAGAGGCGGCCATTTCTTTTGGAGCTAAGTCGGCCTGCCACTGAGAGTGCTCCCAGTCTTAATGACAAAGGCATTCTACTTCACCCAGTGTGGAGATAAGAAAGAAGAAGATGTTATTGAGAGCTATATCCCTGCATCGATTTTTACAGTAGAAAATATTTCCTTTATACCAGAGGTCGGCAAACTGCGGCGCCTCGCGAGTCACAGGCAGCTCTTCGGATGTGAAGCTCTTTATATAGTTCCATATGTAAATATTATTTATGTGAGTACTGTTTATTGTTGGCAAGAAAATATTGTATGGTTCTTTAAAAACTTTCGGGATAAACATCTCTATATATATATAAATGAATGTTTGTATGTCTGTCTGTATGTCCGGTATACAAATTCGCAGTAGTTCACTAATTCAAACCAAAATTTCCATACATAGGTAAAAAAATACGGGGAAGACGATAGGCTATTTTAAAAAATATATAAATCAATTATTAAAACTATATGTTTTTATTCAGAAAATGATGATGACGATATTGCTGTATCATGTTTGATTATCAGATACAAAATTATATCGGGAAAAATTCCAAAAAGCAGAGACCACGGGTGAAACCAGTTCATTATTTTGTACGCAGGAACAAAATTCTAACAGAAAAACATTCATTCGAGCAGAAAACAAAAGCTAGATCATCTTTCTATAAAAATATCGCTTCTCAGACACAAAGTTTGGAGCGGGACGTTTCACAAGAGTGATGATATCCACGGCGCCAATTTATAATTGTAACGATTAGTATTTGAATAAAAACATTTAATCGGGTAAAACCCGGGCGTTGCCCGGGTCATTCGGCTAGTACTATTATAAAAAAAGGCATCTCCTTATCGTGCAACTGAAAGTTGCTGATGGTTTGTGATATACATACTGTGTTGATACAAGATTAAATAAATGACTTACCGCAAGTTTTTTAAGTAATAAATTTATTGGAAGCTTTCGTGTCTTTCCTTTTCTCAAACAAGACTTTTATATCAAAATTCGTGGTTTATTATTTTAAACATTTGTACAGTTATTCACAAATGTTCATTTGTGGTAAGATACTATTCCTTCAAATTACCTAAGGGAACAATTAATATTGATTTTATTCAACTTATCGAGTATTTTTAAAGGAAAAACATTTCAAATTATCGAGAGATTCAAATTAACGAGTTTCAAATTATAGAGAGTCGACTGTATTGTATCTTACATTTGACTTGTGATAGGTTAAAATGATTATCATACTGTGTTCAACGATGTTAAATGATTTATTTCTATGAAAAATAGACACTTCAGCCAGTTAAAGTTTTTTATTTTCTCAACGTTTCGACAAAAATATTTTTTTTAAATACATTAGCGCGCCATCTGTTATCAAAATACGAAACTATTATAGACGCGTATGATTCTTTTGAAAATAAAACAATTTCTACTGTCCTTACTGCAATGGAAAATGATGAGCCAGGCCCTCCCATTTATTTTTCCATTGCAGCAAGGGCAGTAGAAATTGTCTTATCAAAAAAATCTTTTGTCTTCGTCAGGAGAAGTAAATAAAGAATTTGGCAAGACGTTATAAATTTGTTCTGAGGTTGCAAGGGAGTTCTCATGTTACGAAGATAAAAATAATTTTGTCGAAATGTTGAGAAAATAAAAAAGGTCTAACTGGCCGAAGTGTCTATTTATTCATAGAACTATGAATGCCGGCCAGGCAACCTCTATCTGAATGATGTACAGGTGGGGACTTTCTTGTCCATTTACCTCCAGTTCCCCAGCAGCACGGATATTGAGATTTCCTACTCTGCAGAATTCCCCTTTCCAGCTGTGACAATCTGCAATGGCAATGCGTAAGTCTCCTTTTCTCCCACTTTTATAAAATTCCTATCCGAATGACCCGGGCAACGCCCGAGTTTTACCCGATTATATATTTTTATTCAAATACTATTCTTCACATTTATAAATTGGCGCCGTGGATGTCACTCTTGTGAAACATCCCACTCCAAACTTTGTGTGTTTTTAAAATACTGATTATCATGGCCTGTACCATATGTAGACATGTGGTATACTTACAGTAAAAACAGTCGCTAACTACCCACCATGATTATCATGGCCGTTACCATATGTAGACATGTTGTGCACTTACAGTAAAAGCAGTCACTGACTACCCACCATGATTATCATGGCCAGTACCATGTGTAGACATGTGACAATTGACAATTAAAACAGACTTTATTGACGATCTAGTCAATAATTACACTCAATCAAGAGTTAGGGAAAATTTACAGATTAGGGGGGGGAGCATTTCGCTGAGTATGCGTAGGCCCTCACGCACAAAGGGATCTGAGTTTCGAGCGCGCTCAGATGCAGCGCTGATGATCTCGGCAAGAGTGGTTCTTTTCTGAGTGGAGAGGTGCCTGAAGAGAGGTTCTCTATCCTCGGGGAAAATAATCGCCTCCACGATGTCACCCTCTGTGACTCCTATGTTCGACAAGGGCTCCGAGAAGCGCTCACGGCTCAACGCATAAATAATACCGTTTGCCTGGTCGTAGCAGGCATCTATGAATTGTGTAGACAGAGGAGGTGGTGGTGTCGCGATGTCCGGCGACGTCCTTTCCCCGTGGAGAGCGGGTGATGTTGTCTCAGCAGGCCGAGGCGCAGGCGGTGGAGGTGTAGGCACTGCGGCTGGTGTTGTCCTCAGCTCAGCTTTTACCTGTCCGAGGACTTTGTAAAGATTGCTGGCTGCTCCGGGCCTCAGATCCAAGATTTGCCCGATTAGACCGGCGAGGGCGTCGCACTGCGGAGGCGACAGGTGGGGTCCTTTCCTCTGCGCCTTGGTCCTCGAGGAGAGGAGGTCTAAGACCTCCTCCCGCCCAAGACCAAGGGCGTCCGTCCCAGCGAAGGATACGCAGGGGTGCCTCTCGATGAACGCATCGAGGTCGACTCTCGTTGCGTTCTTTGCTAATGACGTGAAGGACGCAGGGGTCTCCTCCACGATGGACATCTCCACGTCCGGTGTTGGGGCCGCAGGTCCGAGGGTCTTCTGGGCGGGCAGAGGGTCACGCGGGGCAACGAAGTCCGGCCGAGCGGGAGGCGGCTCTGGATGTTGTGAACCGGCCGAGCGAGGGCCCACGGGACCCTCAGGCGCCTGCAGGGGCGGAGCAGGGATCACAGGTGGAGGGGCAGAAGGCGTCTCCTCCATAGGTAAGGCTGGGGCCGCTGGTGGAGATGGCCGAGGTGCGGATGGATGGAGCACAGCTCGGGCCATGGGAGGAGCGCTGCAAACCTCCATGGCTAGATTGGAGGGAGCTGGCGCAGGAGGCTGGGCTGCTGACCGCTGAGGCGGTGCAGAGGTGGTCAGTGGTGGGACGCCAGCAGGAGTGGTTGGTGGGGCCATTCTGGTGTTGTTGGCCAGCCCTGCAAGCAGGGGGCAGATGGCCCTCCGATGCCCTTGTCCGTGGCACCTGGAACACCTGATGCCCGAGGATAGGTACGCAGGCCAGGCTTGGCCTTTGATGTTGATGTCGAGGCGGGTTGGAAGCCTCTCGATGGTGATCCCCTCATGTAGGGTGATGAAGACGTCACGCCGGCCATCGACGTAGACGTAGGGGCCCACCTTCATCTGCTTAGGGGCGATGGACGTAACCCGCCCATATGGAGAGAGGGCGGTGATGACAGCAAAGTCCGCCACAAAGAAGGGGAGGTTACCCACTGTAATCCTTTCCGCTCTTTTGCGGAAAGGGAATGCCCTGAGGAGTGTTCCCTCAACCTCGAGGCCCTCACTTATGAGGCGCTCGGCCAGGCCTCTGTTGGTTAGTCCCAGTAGCTGGTGGCCGTTCACCTTGGTGATCTGGATGACTCCGGCGGTTCCTCCGAGTTTCCTATCCAAAGCCCTAAGGTAGTGGAAGGGCTCAAGTTCGGGGCTGTGTTCGATGTACACACAGTGTTCCTCGGAAGAGGACGCCTGCCGCGCCCTGGCATCCGCGATGTGAGCCCTGGTGGCCCTGATTTCTTGGGCTCGGGGCACTGATCCCGCCGATGATTGAGGTCGGCGAATGGTCCTGGAAGCTCCGGCAATGGAGGAGGGTGCAGCCGTCGTAGGTGAATTCCCCGAGCCACGGCGCCTCTTCCTACCCTGGACGAGGGTAAATCCTTCCTCAGCTCCAGGATTCACCTCTTCTGTGATGTCAGCCCAGTTTCTCCGGACTTGAGCAGCGGCGTTAGAAGTTGGAATAGCCGCAAGAGAGAGAGAGAGAGAGGTCGACCGGCGCGGCAGAATTTGCATCCTGGCCGCCGGCGGGCGGATTTACATAGTTTTGATTTTTACTCAAAACAATTGGAATTTCGTTCTGCAGATCTTGTTTTGCAGATATTTCTGCACATGGTTGTGCAAGTGAGCCGTGCCTTACAGGCTTTTGCTCGGCTTTTGACGGGCTTTCAGCCCGTATAAAATTTGTCGCCATCTGCGACACTTTTCGCCCGTCAGGAGCACGCGCGACGCGTGGCCGCACGGCCGAGTCTAGACATGTGGTGTACTTACAGTAAAAGCAGTCGCTAACTACCCACCATGATTATCATGGCCTGTACCATATGTAGACATGTGGTGTACTTACAGTAAAAACAGTCGATAACTTCTACCCACCATGATTATCATGGCCTGTACCATGTGTAGACATGTGGTGTACTTACAGTAAAAGCAGTCACTAACTACCCACCAATATTATCATGGCCTGTACCACGTTTACTAGGGATAATAATAAAGGTATGACACTAGGCTGAGACGTTCCAAGGTCTGTGAAGACCATCCTGATCTGTGCATGATGACACCACGTGGAGAGGAGATCTGTGACGAAAACCCAGAGCTCTGTAAGAACGCCACTTTCATGAGCTACTATAAGGTAAGTAGTATACCATTTGGACTCCAAAGCGACACACATGATACAACATACGAAATCTTCTTCTTCTTTCTTATCTCCACTCAATCATATCAGGGTATCAAGCTAGGTGAAGAAAAATGCGTCTGACTTTGTCATTAAGACTGGGAGCACTACTCCGTGGCATGCCACTGAATTAGCTCCAATATAAAATGACCACCTCTGACATGAGGAACAGACGCCATGTACAGCAGCTCCTAACATGGAGTACAAACACTGCTCATCCTGTATCCCTGGAGACCTTACAGGGTACTATCAGCATGGCCAGCTGAGCCCAGGTTGTTTAGTGAGCTTGTTACTGCTTCCCCTCCTCCATTCGGGTTTGGGACCTGCAGAGGCAAAATTTTAAAATTAAACAATTTCTACTGTCCTTACTGCAAAGGAAAAAATAATGGGATGTCCTGGCTCATCAGTAGTGAACTCTCCAAGCGGTATGGTAGATTAAACTGGCGAAATCGCTGAGGGTTCACCACTGATGAGCCAGGCCCTTCATAAATGTTTCCATTGCAGTAAGGGCAGTAGAAATTGTTTAATTTTGAAAGTATCATACGTGTCTATAATAGTTTTGAATTTTGATAACAGATGGCGTGCTAATGTAGCATAATATAATTATACAAATAAAAGAAACAAATTGATGTTTGCGGAAGAGCGATTACTCGAAGCATATTATATATTTATAATTATATGTAATTCTACTGTCCTCAAAGCTTATGTCCATAGTTCATCTAAAATATCCATTCCAAGAGTCTAGCATCAGTATCACTATAAAAGGAAGTTCCAAAAATGCAATATAACAGCGGTATGGTAGATTAGACTGGCGAAACCGCTGGGAAGGTTCACCACTGATGAGCCAGGCCCTCCCATTAATTTTTCTATTGCATTAAGGGCAGTAGAAATTGTTTGAAAGAATCATACATGTCTATAATAGTTTCGAATTCATACATATGAGTATAAAGAGACAAGGGTCGCCTCTCCCGTCAAAATAGACGTCTAAAACCAGACACCATCTATTCATCGTCGCCGACAGATGGCGTCTGGTTTTAGACGTCTATTTTGACGGGAGAGGCGACCCTTTTCTCTTTAAATCAATTTCATCCCGGCAAAATTTCCATCTATATCTGAGTATATAAAAATAAACATAATTTCCACTGTAGAGGTATATTCTAACAAGCTACATATGATATTTTATGATCCAGCTTATCACCATGGATCACCTGGGGTTCGAGGCTACCAAGAAGCTAAGATACCTCCTCAAGTACGGCCACACGGCGGAGAAGTTGTTCAAAGATTGCTACAAGTCTTGGGCTCCCGAGGAACCGTTCTGCCAGTATGTAAATACAGTTTTTTGTTCAAACTACGCCTCAAACAACCAGCAATTTGCACTATGGTGCATTTTCACTATACCAATCACGTCTGAATTTATATATTAATCTTTATATATTACAGCCTACTCCACGCTGACGAGCGCCAACAGCGCGAAACGCGTTCGTGATTTCTCAAGAAATTGGGTTGGCCAAATACCAGGGAACAAGTTAAATCAATGTTTAGTTGATTTTTGTTCCACCAGATGGCGCTCTGCCTTCTGTAAAGCACATGTGCTCCTGGTCAGGATATCCTTTCTTTGTTTTCAATAATATTCTTTATTTCGACTTAGAACGCTATGTCCCCCTAGGGACACTTGTACTTTAAAGATAAACAAACATTCTGAAAGAAAAGAAAGAAAGATATTTTAAATATATGTACAGAATTAGTATGCAAGTTAGTTATATGAAAAGATAAAAAAAATCAACACAATTGATATATGTACTATAAGGGTTGGTATGCAAATTTAGTTAAATGAAATCGAATTGTAAAGTATTGTGTGTATTCGAGAAAAGCCATTTACAGATAAGAAAAAGTTTTAAGAAATATTTTAGAATGAAAATATGCTAGATATTGGAGAATTATTCAATTAAAACAATACTAAAAAGAGTTAATTTCTGAATAAAAGCGTTCCATTGGAATTTAGTAGTGTTTTGTTATATATTTCAAAATAAATCTGCAAAATGAGTTGAATTTTATATATATGTCTTTTGTTGAAATTAGATCAAACAGGTTTGATACATTTAGTCCATTGTTTATTCTCTACTCTTGGAAGACGGGGCAATTTAGTAGCAGATGAATAGAAGTCTGTTCCTCATATCCACAGAAGCATCTTTAATCCTGCGCTGCTTTGATGAATTTTAAAAATCGAAAATTTCCGCGATTTGTAATAAATATGTATTATAGCTATCTTGATCTGAATATCTATGATAATCACTTTTAGAATGTATTAATAATTTGTATAGACAAAAAAAGGATAATTGCATAGCTTAACACAGCACAATATTTATAGAAAATAATGGATAATGGATCTTTCAGAGTTATTGTCTGAAACCCAATATACATTCTAAAAGGTACAACTTCCTTAAGTTTTGTCCATAAGTGTATATTTCAGAGTTATTGTCTCAATCCCGATATACATGCTAAAAGTTACAACTTCCTTAAGTTTTGTCCATGAGTGTATCTTTCAGAGTTATTGTCTGAATCCCGATATATATGCTAAAAGATACATCTTCCTTAAGTTTTGTCCATGAGTGTATCTTTCCGAGTTATTGTCTGAATCCCGATATATATGGTAAAAGGTACAACTTCCTTAAGTTTTGTCCATGAGTGTATCTTTCAGAGTTATTGTCTGAATCCCGATATACATGCTGAAAGGTAAAACTTCCTTAAATTTTGTCCATGAGTGTATCTTTCAGAGTTATTGTCTGAATCCCGAAATGCATGCTAAAAGGTACAACTTCCTTAAGTTTTGCCCATAAGTGTATCCTTCAGAGTTATTGTCTGAATCCCGATATACATGCTAAAAGGTACAACTTCCTTAAGTTTTGTCCATGAGTGTATCTTTCAGAGTTATTGTCTGGATCCCGTTATACATGCTAAAAGGTACAACTTCCTTAAGTTTTGCCCATGAGTGTATCTTTCAGAGTTATTGTCTGAATCCCGATATACATGCTAAAAGGTACAACTTCCTTAAGTTTTGTCCATGAGTGTATCTTTCAGAGTTATTGTCTGAATCCCGATATACATGCTAAAATGTACAACTTCCTTAAGTTTTGTCCATGAGTGTATCTTTCAGAGTTATTGTCTGAATCCCGATATACATGCTAAAAGGTACAACATCCTTAAATGGTGTCCATGAGTGTATCTTTCATAGTTATTGTCTGAATCCCGATATACATGCTAAAAGATACAACTTCCTTAAGTGTTGTCCATGAGTGTATCTTTCAGAGTTTTTGTCTGAATCCCGATATACATGCTAAAACGTATAACTTCCTTAAGTGTTGTCCATGAGTGTATCATTCAGAGTTATTGTCTGAATCCCGATATACATGCTAAAAGGTACAACTTCCTTAAGTTTTATCCATGAGTGTACCTTTCAGAGTTTTTGTCTGAATCCCGATATTCATGCTAAAAGGTACAATTTCCTTAAGTGTTGTCCATGAGTGTATCTTTCAGAGTTATTGTCTGAATCCCGATATATATGCTAAAAGGTACAACTTCCTCAAGTTTTGTCCATGAGTGTATCTTTCAGAGTTATTGTCTGAATCCCGATATACATGTTAAAAGGTACAACTTCCTTAAGGTTTGTCCATGAGTGTATCTTTCAGAGTTATTGTCTGAATCCCGATATACATGCTAAAAGGTACAACTTCCTTAAGTGTTGTCCATGAGTGTATCTTTAAGAGTTATTGTCTGAATCCCGATATATATGCTAAAAGGTACAACTTCCTTAAGTTTTGTCCATGAGTGTATCTTTCAGAGTTATTGTCACAATCCCGATATACATGCTAAAAGGTACAACTTCCTTAAGTTTTGTCCATGAGTGTATCTCTCGGCGTTATTGTCTGAATCCCGATATACATGCTGAAAGGTACAACTTCCTTAAGTTTTGTCCTTGAGGTAAAATTTGTTAGACGTTTATGGGAGGGGACGCTTAAGAGAGTTTGGGTGTTTCAGGAGGGAGTACCTCGACTACAATATCGCCCATGACATCTTCAAACTAAACCGAAACTGCTTCGTGGTCAACAGTCAAATGAAGATGAACTTGTCCATGGCAAGATCCACCATCATGAAACCAGGTGAGACAACGATAAATTTTAACCTAAATAAAATTTAAAATTGAGGAAATTTGCCTCAGGGAATCATCAAAATCACTACATTATATATATATATATATATATACAGAGGGTGTTCACCCTTATTGGAAACAAGTTTTATTATGAAATATTAAAAATTAACAACATATTTGAATTTTTCAAATGTTCTATTTGAAAGCCTTTTTGTTTATTTACAGAACGGCACCTGATTTTCCACGATAGCAGACACTTTCTGATCATGGTCATACTCAAAAGATCGCATTCTTCCTTTACCACTTTCCAGAGACCTTCAATTGTCCTAGGGTATCTCTTTCCAAGTGCTCTTTTAAGGCATCCAAAAATGCAAAAATCCATCGGGGCTAAATCAGGAGATTTTACAGGGGTTCTGTTCTTTGGAATAATGTTGATTCCTGTTCTTTGCCTTAGATCTTCCAAATAAGCTTGGGTTGAAGATGAGGTATGACTTGTGGCGTTATCATGGTTAAACCAGAATTTGTTGCTCTGTTTTCCATAGAGAGAGGGAATATCATTTAAAAATATAGGTTCTAAAATGTTGTTTTGATAGTACTCAGAGTTTATTTTGGCATTTATTTCAGCTTTTCTTATTTTTAATTTTCCTTCATATGATATACCGCATGCCACCATAAATCCTTTGGGGTAACTTTCGGCACATTCCTTCACCCAAATTTGCCTAGATTTTTCCACCCTTTTTTGATAGTATATAGCTCTTTTTCTGTCGCAATCGGTTAAATAAACTCATGCTTCGTCATATGTAACAATAAATTTCCATCTATCAGCAGCCAAGAAATTTTCATAAAAATATCTGCTGATAGTGTGTCGCTGACGAATATGGCTCTGAAACAATTTGTGAACCGCATGTTTTTTTGTAGCTTTTAGGCCTAAATCTTTATTTATTATTTTATTTATTGTTGACACTGATGTCCTATTAATTTAGCTATATCTCTTTGTGGCAAAGGATTTTCTTTTGTAATATATTTTTTCACTTTTTGACGTGACAACGTCTTAAATTAGGTTGCGGCTGGGAGTCACTTATGAAAAAGTGTAACGCCCGGTAACGTTACGATGAGTCACCGAACGAGAGTGCTGCGCGCGCAGCTGCGCGCGCAGCGCTAGAGAATTAGGCGCATTGAATCGGCGCATGCTTGTCTCTGTCTTTGTCTTTCTCGAACGTTCTTGGCGTTGGAAAAACAAGAAAGCGTCATAATACAAGTTCACACGTGTGGTTAAAGTATCGTCAGCTGTGTCTGTAGTGAAAATGTGGAGTGCTTAGATTCGTCATTTACAACAACTACAACAATAAAGGTAAATAATTGTACACTGATATTTCATTATCGTAAACTATGATTGATTGATTAATTGTTAGATTGACACAAAAGTTGAGAAACTGAGTTTATAGGTTATGTCATACTATTGATAAATGTTGATAGTGTTAAGTAAATTATTAGTTTAAAATTAATTAATTAATTAAATATTATTTTACAAATTTTAAATAGTTTCAAATTTATTTAGCAAAAATATGAACCTTCGATCTGAATAAATGTTTTGATTTTCGAATTGATTCTTTAAAATTACAAATATTAAGAAAAAGTGGCAGATATAAGAAAACTTTATTTAAACTGTGTTGAGCAAGAATTTTAACATCTAATTTAAGTAAATGTTTTAATTTTCAACTTCATCATTTACAATTACAAATTTTATTTAATTTCAAATTTATTTAGCAAAAATTTGAACCTTCGATCTGAATAAGTGTTTTGATTTTCAAATACCAACGCGGCTGGTGGAGTGGCGATCTATCGTAAATTATCATCGACATCTACGGCGGAAGTGTTCCAAGTTGCGATTACAGACGTAACTCGTGTCATTAAAACCAAGGGTGACATGTGCATGACTGGAGTTACTTGCTTCGCCGCTAATACTAGCTTCAAGTTTATACTCGGTGCTGTATATATTCATCCAGGAGCTAGTATGCAGGATATTGGAATGTTACTATGGCAAGGACTCGGTCCGTACATTCACAACAGCCAGTACGTGCCACCGTTCGTGCAAGTTGATTCTAGTATACCGATTCTTCTGTGTGGTGATTTTAACAAAAACGTAAAGCCTGACAACTCGTTTCTTAATTTCATGAAAAATACGTATAATCTTGATTGCGTATCAAACGTTTCTAAGTCAACTACGTTAAAAGGAACAACTATCGACTTGACTTTCGCAAGACACATTACAGCAGAAACACTTCCTTTCATTTCATATTTCTCCTATCATCGTCTTATCCTCAACAAAATCACTCAAATAGGAATTAGTTAAGTTTAAGTTTACATGTACAATGTTTTAGTAAACAAAATATATTTCTATAGTTAAAATTTGTGCAATTCTTATTTTCATTCAATTCCTTGTTCCTATTGTGCAATTTAATTATATTCATATCAATAAATATTCTACCGTTGTCACGTAAAATCTTCGCCCGTAAAACCGACTTTACAGGCAACCATTGTTTTTTTTATTTGACAGTTACAGGAGTTCTCACAGATATAGGGTGATAATCTTTTGTCCCTTTCTCCGTAGGTGCTTTGAATAAAAACTTGATATTTTGTCGTGAATAATATTATAAATACCTTTTTTAGAAATGTTGATATCAATTGTTTGCATATTTTAAATATGTCCAAATAGGCAAGATTAGCTCTGGAAAGTGGTAAAGGAAGAATGGGATCTTTTGAGTATGACCATGATCAGAAAGTGTCTGCTATCGTGGAAAATCAGGTGCCGTTCTGTGAATAAACAAAAAGGCTTTCAAATAGAACATTTGAAAATTTTCAAATATGGTGTTAATTTTTAATATTTTATAATAAAATTTGTTTCCTATAAGTGTGAACACCCTCTGTATATATATGTGGATGGCTCTTCTTGATTTATCAAGAAATTGGGTTGGCCAAATATCAGAGAACAGGCTAAATCAATGTTTAGTTGATATCTGTTCCACCAGATGGCGCTCTGCCTTCTGTAAAGCACATGTGCCCCTGGTCAGGATATGCCATTTTTAATATATATATATATATCTACTTATATATTTGCCTTATTCTGTCTGTTTGTCTGTATGTCTGAAGCTCACGGATAGAATGCGCGCCCATTGGCTGCCAGCGAACACGTGGCCTCCCTGCCCCCCTCTAGACAACCCTGTTATCAGCTGTGCGATACATACACCTGTCTATAGCGGCCACTCTAGACAACCCTGTTATCAGCAGTGTGCTACATCCACCTGTCTATACAGGCCACCCTGTCTATAGCGGCCACTCTGGACACCCCTGTTATCAGCAGTGTGCTACATCCACCTGTCTATACAGACCACTCTGTCTATAGCGGCCACTCTAGACAACCCTGTTATCAGCTGTGTGATACATCCACCTGTCTATACAGACCACCCTGTCTATAGCGGTCACTTTAGGCAACCCTGTTATCAGCTGTGTGATACATCCACCTGTCTATACAGACCACCCTGACTATAGCGACCACTCTAGACAACCCTGTTATCAGCTGCCTGTCTATACAGACCACCCTGTCTATAGCGGTCATTTTAGGCAACCCTGTTATCATCAGTGTGTTACATCCACCTGTCTATACAGACCACCCTGTCTATAGCGGTCACCTTAGGCAACCCTGTTATCAGCAGTGTGATACATACACCTGTCTATACAGACCACCCTGACTATAGCGACCACTCTAGACAACCCTGTTATCAGCTGCCTGTCTATACAGACCACCCTGTCTTTAGCGGTCACTTTAGGCAACCCTGTTATCATCAGTGTGTTACATTCACCTGTCTATACAGACCACCCTGTCTATAGCGGTCACCTTAGGCAACCCTGTTATCAGCAGTGTGATACATCCACCTGTCTATACAGACCATCCTGTCTATAGCGACCACTCTAGACAAGCCTGTTATCAGCTGTGTGATACATCCACCTGTCTATACAGACCACCCTGTCTATAGCGGTCACTTTAGGCAACCCTGTTATCAGCTGTGATACATCCACCTGTCTATACAGACCACCCTGACTATAGCGACCACTCTAGACAACCCTGTTATCAGCTGCCTGTCTATACAGACCACCCTGTCTATAGCGGTCACTTTAGGCAACCCTGTTATCATCAGTGTGTTACATCCACCTGTCTATACAGACCACCCTGTCTATAGCGGTCACCTTAGGCAACCCTGTTATCAGCAGTGTGATACATACACCTGTCTATACAGACCACCCTGACTATAGCGACCACTCTAGACAACCCTGTTATCAGCTGCCTGTCTATACAGACCACCCTGTCCATAACGGTCACCCTAGGCAACCCTGTTATCATCAGTGTGTTACATTCACCTGTCTATACAGACCACCCTGTCTATAGCGGTCACCTTAGGCGACCCTGTTATCAGCAGTGTGATACATCCACCTGTCTATACAGACCACCCTGTCTATAGCGACCACTCTAGACAACCCTGTTATCAGCTGTGTGATACATCCACCTGTCTATACAGACCGCCCTGTCAATAGCGACCACCCAAGACAACGTTTTTAAAATATATTCGCACTCGGGTAAACCCCGGGCGTTGCCCGGGCCATTCGTCTAGTATATATATAATGAAAGTATTTAAAAGCACGAATGTTTCTTTATACATAATACAAACTTCTACTGCCCTTACTGCGATGAAAAATATATTGAGGTATAATTTATGCCTAACTGACCTTGTCTTTATTATTTGTAGAAGAACATTGATCGATGCAAATATTTAAATGTAATTCTACTGTCTTAAAAGCGTATATCCATAGTTTGCTTAAATACCATTTCTAAGATTCTACCCTTCAGTGTAACATATATAAACAGAATGATCCAATACAGTATTAGAGCTCTAAGAAAAGCGGCCTGGTATATTAAATTGGCGAAACCGCTGGGAGGGTACACCTCTGATGAGCCAAGCCTTCCCAATATATTTTCATAAGAGTAAGGACAGTAGAAGTTTGATTTATTTGTAAAAATAAACATTCGCGTCTTAATGTTTTCATTGGCTTTTATATACATTGCTACGTGGAATAAAAAGTACATTCCAGAATGGAATGTTTTGGAGCGTTCTAGAACCATTCAGAACAATCGAAGAACAACTGATATGGCCAATTTAAAGCGATTGCGCATGGCTTAGTGATAGCTGCTTTCTGATTGGCTAACTGACCTTGAGCGTTCTGGAAAATCTACTCCGTGGTATATAGGGATGAGTAACTTATGCCAAAAAAAACTATTACAAATTTTAACGAGATTTGGCAATTGAATTTTAAATGTAATTTGTTTATATTAGCTTTTTTAAGAAAACATATTTGTGGAGGAGCATTGCTCGGTGAAATCTCTTGTAATTTTATGTATATAGCTATACAGACATATGCACATAGGGTATCCTGTATGTACATAGGGTATCCTTGTATGTTTATAGGGTATCCTGTATGTACATAGGGTATCCTGTATATACATAGGGTAGATATAGAAATATGTTTTCTGTGGTGCATCAGGGACTTTCATGCGGTTAGTACTGGACCTGGAACCTGAGGAATCCTTCCAGCCATACCGCGAGCCATATGCCCTGGTGATGGTCCATTCGCCTTTCGAGTACCTGCCCAACTACCGGGAGTCCAAGTTCACCAGGCCTGGTCGAGCTTATACCTTCACTCTCAATCCTGTAAGTTCTTCGTTTTCTCCTCCACTACATGATTGATCATTGTGGGGATTGTAAGCCGGCAATGAGAGAGGACAATCTGACTGGTGTCTTGACTTTGTGTGTCTGTGTGAAATATACTTTAGATAGAGATCGGGACAGCATAAGAATATTCTAAGCTACTACTAAATCTCAATACAATCAGAAAGTCGTAAAAAGAACTTATATTCATCGTTTTCACCTCCACTACATGATTGATAATTGTGAGGATATCGTTGTAAGCCACCGGCAATGAGAGAGGACAATATGTATTAGTGTCATAATAAAAGCTTTAATGTAGACGTGTGATATCTTCGTTTTATACCATTAAAGTAACATTATCCTGGAGGCTAGCTTTTTTGTATGGATAAATTTTCAACGAATTTCAAGATTTGATGTCCTTATACAGGAGAATTGATGACAGGCTAGTGCCCGAACTCTGAACGCTGAATTTTTCCTATCCCTTCACTATAAGGTTTGAAATAGCGGTCCTATACCGCCATGAAAGGGAGCAACTCCTCAGGCCGCTCTCTACAGAAAACAAGACCATTCTGTGCCAATTTCTCAACATGGCAATTGAAGATGTTGGTGACAACAACTCCATTATGTATCTATCCGGACTAAGGGCGGCTTGTAGCCATCGATGTAATCTAGACGTCCCTCGGGGAAGTCAGATGTCATGTATATATTTAATGCTGATAGCTGTAATCTTGTAACTTTGTTTTGATGTTGACTGGAAGTCAGTAATGTATGTTTTCAATTTTATCCACTACACGATGGTGATTGATCATTGTGAGGATATCGTTGTAAGCCACCGGCAATAAGAGAGGACAATCTATATTAGTGTCTTGATAGAGACTTTGTATAAACACAAGGTAATAAGACCAAATCCAAATAAATAAAAAGCGTGTGGCGTTTCGGTAACAACGTTGTTACCATCTACAGACAAAAGTACTGTGTGACGTTTCGGTAACAACGCTGTTACTGAAACGTCACACACTATTTATTTATTTGGATTTTGTGTCTTATTACCTTGTGTTTATAATCTATAATTCAAATTGTGCTTTATCGGAGACTTTGTGTGTGTATAAGTGAGAAATATGCTTTAGATAGAGATTGGGACAACATAAGAATATTCTAAGTTACTGCTAAATCTCAGTACAAGCAGAAAGCAAGAACTTAGAGACATCGTTTTCTTCTCCACTACATGATGGTGATTGTAGGGATATCGTTGTAAGTTGGCAATGAGAGAGGACAATCTGTATTAGTGTCTTAATAAATCTTATGTAAGCGTGTGATATCTTCGTTTGATACCATAGTAGAAAACAGGGAGATAACACACAAAGCCTTTATTAAGACACAAGTCTTATACAGATTCTTAAATTTATTTGTAACAAATGTTGTCAATAGATGGCGTGTGAATCTATGAAGTGACATGTGGTGGCTGTGGTAGATGCGAGTAAACCTCCTGAAGTCTCCGTTCCCCGCCAACTGCACGGACTACCTGAGTCAAAGGAGATCAGAGAATGACGCCATGTCTCAAACGGTAGGTCCTGCCTACACTACTACTCGGTATTCCTGAGTAGCTTGTTTAGAAGGTGTTGTCATACTCTCACTTGTGTAGATGTTATATGTTTAATATTGTTGTTGTCGTGTCCAATGAAGAGCCTCAGATATCTCCATACATCTCTAGTTAACATTTAGATGTTCTAGATCGAGAGCCGTGACTTCCCTGTGTTCCATACATCTCTATCGCAGCAATGTTCTCTATCTTGGGTGTGTGAAGCTGCTGTTCTGGGTCGATTTTTTGTTGTTGTTGTTGTGCCCAATGAAAAACCTCAGATGTCTCCGTACATCTCTATCACAGCAATGTTCTCTATCTTGGGTCTGTAAAACTGCTGTTCTGGGTCAATTTTCTGTTGTTGTTGTTGTGTCCAATGAAGAGCCTCAAATGTCTCCGTACATCTCTATCACAGCAATGTCCTCTATCTTGAGTGTGTAAAGCTGCTGTTCTGGGTCAATTTTCTGTTGTTATTGTGTCCAATGAAGAGCCTCAAATGTCTCCGTACATCTCTATCACAGCAATGTTCTCTATCTTGGGTCTGTAAAACTGCTGTTCTGGGTCAATTTTCTGTTGTTGTTGTTGTGTCCAATGAAGAGCCTCAAATGTTCCGTACATCTCTATCACAACAATGTTCTCTATCTTGGGTGTGTAAAGCTGCTGTTCTGGGTCAATTTTCTGTTGTTGTTGGGTCGAATGAAGATCCTCAGATGTCTCCGTACATCTCTATCACAGATATGTTCTCTATCTTGGGTGTGTAAAGCTGCTGTTCTGGGTCAATTTTCTGTTGTTGTTGTTGTGTCCAATGAAGAGCCTCAGATGTCTCCGTACATCTCTATCACAGCAATGTTCTCTATCTTGAATGTGTAAAGCTGCTGTTCTGGGTCAATTTTCTGTTGTTGTTGTGTCCAATGAAGAACCTCAGATGTCTCCGTACATCTCTATCACAGCAATGTTCTCTATCTTGAATGTGTAAAGCTGCTGTTCTGGGTCAATTTTCTGTTGTTGTTGTGTCCAATGAAGAACCTCAGATGTCTCCGTACATCTCTATCACAGCAATGTTCTCTATCTTGGGTGTGTAAAGCTGCTGTTCTGGGTCAATTTTCTGTTGTTGTTGTGTCCAATGAAGATCCTCAGATGTCTCCGTACATCTCTATCACACTAATGTTCTCTATCTTGAATGTGTAAAGCTGCTGTTCTGGGTCAATTTTCTGTTGTTGTTGTGTCCAATGAAGAGCCTCAGATGTCTCCATGCATCTCTATCACAGCAATGTCCTCTATCTTTGGTGTGTAAAGTTGCTGTTCTGGTTCAATTTTCTGTTGTTGTTGCGTCCAATGAAGAGCCTCAGATGGCTCCAGACATCTCTATCACAGCAATGTCCTCTATCTTTGGTGTGTAAAGTTGCTGTTCTGGTTCAATTTTCTGTTGTTGCTGTGTCCAATGAAGAGCCTCAGATGTCTTCGTACATCTCTATCACAGCAATGTCCTCTATCTTTGGTGTGTAAAGCTGCTGTTCTGGGTCAAATTTCTGTTGTTGTTGTGTCCAATGAAGATCCTCAAATGTCTCCGTACATCTCTATCACAGCAACAGCAATGTTCTCTATCTTGGGTGTGTAAAGCTGCTGTTCTGGGTCAATTTTCTGTTGTTGTTGTGTCCAATGAAGATCCTCAAATGTCTCCGTACATCTCTATCACAGCAATGTTCTCTATCTTGGGTGTGTAAAGCTACTGTTTTGGGTCAATTTTCTGTTGTTGTTGTTGTGTCCAATGAAGAGCCTCAGATGTCCCCGTACATCTCTATCACAGCAATGTTCTCTATCTTGGGTGTGTAAAACTGCTGTTCTGGGTCAATTTTCTGTTGTTGTTGTGTCCAATGAAGAACATCAGATGTCTCCGTACATCTCTATCACAGCAATGTTCTCTATCTTGGGTGTGTAAAGCTGCTGTTCTGGGTCAAATTTCTGATGTTGTCGTGTCCAATGAAGAGCCTCAGATGTCTCCATACATCTCTATCACAGCAATGTCCTCTATCTTGGGTGTGTGAAGCTAGTGTTCAGGTTCAATTTTCTGTTGTTGTTGTGTCCAATGAAGAGCCTCAGATGTCTCCGTACATCTCTATCACAGCAATGTTCTCTATCTTGGGTGTGTAAAGCTGCTGTTCTGGGTCAATTTTCTGTTGTTGTTGTGTCCAATGAAGAGCCTCAGATGTCTCCGTACATCTCTATCACAGCAATGTTCTCTATTTTGGGTGTGTAAAGCTGCTGTTCTGGGTCAATTTTCTATTTTTGTTGTGTCCAATGAAGAGCCTCAGATGTCCCCGTACATCTCTATCACAGCAATGTTCTCTATCTTGGGTGTGTAAAACTGCTGTTCTGGGTCAATTTTCTGTTGTTGTTGTGTCCAATGAAGAACATCAGATGTCTCCGTACATCTCTATCACAGCAATGTTCTCTATCTTGGGTGTGTAAAGCTGCTGTTCTGGGTCAAATTTCTGATGTTGTCGTGTCCAATGAAGAGCCTCAGATGTCTCCATACATCTCTATCACAGCAATGTCCTCTATCTTGGGTGTGCGAAGCTAGTGTTCAGGTTCAATTTTCTGTTGTTGTTGTGTCCAATGAAGAGCCTCAGATGTCTCCGTACATCTCTATCACAGCAATGTTCTCTATCTTGGGTGTGTAAAGCTGCTGTTCTGGGTCAATTTTCTGTTGTTTTTGTGTCCAATGAAGAGCCTCAGATGTCTCCGTACATCTCTATCACAGCAATGTTCTCTATCTTGGGTGTGTAAAGCTGCTGTTCTGGGTCAATTTTCTATTTTTGTTGTGTCCAATGAAGAGCCTCAGATGTCCCCGTACATCTCTATCACAGCAATGTTCTCTATCTTGGGTGTGTAAAACTGCTGTTCTGGGTCAATTTTCTGTAGTTGTTGTGTCCAATGAAGAGCCTCAGATGTCTCCGTACATCTCTATCACAGCAATGTTTTCTATCTTGGGTGTGTAAAGCTGCTGTTCTGGGTCAATTTTCTATTTTTGTTGTATCCAATGAAGAGCCTCAGATGTCCCCGTACATCTCTATCACAGCAATGTTCTCTAACTTGGGTGTGTAAAACTGCTGTTCTGGGTCAATTTTCTGTTGTTGTAGTGTCCAATGAAGAGTCTCAGGTGTCTCCGTACATCTCTATCACAGCAATGTTCTCTATCTTGGGTGTGTAAAGCTGCTGTTCTGGGTCAATTTTCTGTTGTTGTTGTGTCCAATGAAGAGTCTCAGATGTCTCCGTACATCTCTATCACAGCATTCTTCTCTATCTTGGGTGTGTTTTGCTGAAGATAGAATTCTGTGTCCAGACATGCTTTAATCTCTGTACGATCAAATTGGCCTACGACAATTGTAATTGTTTCCCAAGTCACCTGCAGTTCCTGGCTGATAATCTTCATCCAGACACTAAACTCTGCGAGTATGAGTGTAGGTATTCTCTCTATCTCACCTCTGATATAACCTAATCCAATGTCACTTACTCTGAGAGCACCTAATCCTTAAACCTTTTACTAGACATCTCATCAATTTGGTCAACTTCAAATTTCTCTTTTAGTCGAGGAATCACACAGTTGTGTGTGTTTACACTCATAGACAAAACATGTCGCCGGTTGTCTATTCAAGGAAACAGAAGCTGTTCACACTTGGTCATCTCGTGTAGCTTCAATAAAGGTCACTGTAACATCTTTAAGCGATATTGTCTGAATCCCGATATACATGCTAAAAGGTACAACTTCCTTAAGTTTTGTCCATGAGTGTATCTTTCAGAGTTATTGTCTGAATCCGGATATACATGCTAAAAGGTACAACTTCCTTAAGTTTTGTCCATGAGTGTATCTTTCAGAGTTATTGTCTGTATCCCGATATACATGCTAAAAGGTACAACTTCCTTAAGTTTTGTGCATGAGTGTATCTTTCAGAGTTATTGTCTGAATCCCGATATACATGCTAAAAGGTACAACTTCCTTAAGTTTTGTCCATGAGTGTATCTTTCAGAGTTATTATCTAAATCCCGATATACATGGTAAAAGGTACAACTTCCTTAAGTTTTGTCCATGAGTGTATCTTTCAGAGTTATTGTCTGTATCCCGATATACATGCTAAAAGGTACAACTTCTTTAAGTTTTGTCCATGAGGGTATCTTTCAGAGTTATTGTCTGAATCCCGATATACATGTTAAAAGGTACAACTTCCTTAAGTGTTGTCCATGAGGGTATCTTTCAGAGTTATTGTCTCAATCCCGATATACATGCTAAAAGGTACAACTTCCTTAAGTTTTGTCCATGAGGGTATCTTTCAGAGTTATTGTCTGAATCCCGATATACATGCTAAAAGGTACAACTTCCTTAAGTTTTGTCTATGAGTGTATATCTAGGACTGTATACTAAGGTACCATAAACTGTCCAGTCCATGCTACGGACGATCCCTGCCCAAAACGTCTGAACATCAGTGAATGCAAATTCCAATGCGCAAAAGAATGCACGTAAGTATCAGCAGTATTCCATTTTTGTAAATACTATAGAATAAAGCGTTAGGAGAAAATAATTTTTAATCATTACATTAAAAATTATTTTCTCCTAACGCTTTATTCTATAGTATTTATAATCCAAGGAGAAAGTTTCCATGTTTAAAAAAATTCCATTTTTGTATCCATGATAAAAAAAATGATCTAGACAATTGAAAATTAAAATAACATCTTGTCAATACATGCAAAAGTGCACAGTCTGTACTATTTTTAAAAGATACTTTATTTTCCGTTTATCATTACTCTTCACAATTCATCCTTCATACTTCATCCCTAAGGTTAGAAATAATCGTTATTTCCCCTTAATATAAATTTTGATTTTTCGTTCAAAAAAACACATGCGGGATAATTGTCAAATGTCGTTCTACAATCATAAGCCGCATTATATTGTATTATAAACTAGCCGAGTGACCCGGGCAACGCCCCGGGTTTACCCGAAGGACCCGCAGGTGAGAAACTATAGAAGAAAAATTTTAACAAATCAGAAAATGAAATTGCAAACAACAGAACTACACTACTTTAAGGACATGAGAGCACATGCACTGTATCACCATACGTATACCATTTTCAAAGACCCTGCTTAGGATTAAAACTTTTCAGAAGCATAACAATAGTACCAACCTAGAGGTTAACTGGTGTGGATGCATTCCTCTGGGAGTGAGACTATTGAGAAATTCAGTAGGGAGTTATTTTGCTTCTCCGCATTCTAACACTCCAACTGTTAACACTGTGGAAACACTGACTCATGTTTGGTAAGCAATTTCAGGGAAGAAACTATAGACATTGGATTAAATAAATTATTAATTAAATTGCATTAAATAAAAATTATTAGATTTAAATAAATATTATTAGAGTGAAAAAAAAAGAAAGAAATTAACAAATTAGAAAATAAAATTTCGAAAATACAACTATATTGCAGATAAGATAAGAGGACCTTATTAAAAATACATAAACAAACTGTAATTCGACACTCGATAATTCGACACTTTCGATAATTCGACACTTTCGATAATTCGACCATTTTAAAAATCAAATTTACAAGGTTGATTGTTGTTTGAATACAACTTTGCTTTTGCATGCATAAACACAGGCTCTTGTAGCAAGAACCCAAATATTTATAGTCATAGCAAAAGCAAACTTTAGTGAAAACTGATGCCTCTTCAGAATGAATGGAAGACTGAAATCTGAAGGAGCAGAATATATGGGTCATTTATACTTTCACCAATGCCTTTAGGATCTTTGCGATGGAACGCGTATGGTGTTTCAGCGCATGTGCTCTCATGTCCTTGAAGCACATATACTGACAGTGCCCAAAGTTGAACACACTGTATAGTGTCTGAAATATCTTTGGCCCCTTCGGATACCAACCTTCGCTTCATTCTAGAGAGGCGTTAGTTTTCATGTCATATCTGTAATATAGTTTTGTTGTTTGCAATTTTCTTTTTTTTTTTTCCTTTCAAATATGTATCCACTCTGAAATATAGTTTGTAAATTTTTATTCCAATTTATTTTCTTATATATATATGTATTTTTTTTTCATTTCCAAAATATTTATTTATACTTTCACCAATGCCTTTAGGATCTTTGCGATGGAACACGTATGGTGTTTCAGCGCATGTGCTCTCATGTCCTTGAAGCACATATACTGACAGTGCCCAAAGTTGAACACACTGTATAGTGTCTGAAATATCTTTGGCCCCTTCGGATACCAACCTTCGCTTCATTCTAGAGAGGCGTTAGTTTTCACTAAGGTTGGCTTTTGCTATGACTATAAATAAGGCTCAAGGCCAAACCTTGGCTACAAGAGCCTGTGTTTACGCACGGACAACTTTATATGTAGCTTTTTCAAGTGTGCGAACATTGGATAGCATACATGTAAAGATGACCCATATCTTCTGCTCCTTCAGATTTCAGTCTTCCATTCATTCTGAAGAGGCATCAGTTTTCACTAAAGTTGGGTTCTTGCTACAAGAGCCTGTGTTTATGCATGCAAAATCAAAGTTGTATTTAAACAACAATCAACCTTGTAAATTTGATTTTTAAAATGGTCGAATTATCGAAAGTGTCGATTTATCGAAAGTGTCGAATTATCGATAGTGTCGAATTACAGTTTGTTTATTTATTTTTTAATAAGGTCCTCTTATCTTATCTGCAATATAGTTGTATTTTTCGAAATTTTATTTTCTAATTTGTCAATTTTTTCTTTTTTTTTTCACTCGAATAATATTTATTTAAATCTAATAATTTTTATTTAATGCAATTTAATTAATAATTTATTTAATCCAATGTCTATAGTTTCTTCCCTGAAATTGCTTACCAAACATGAGTCAGTGTTTCCACAGTGTTAACAGTTGGAGTGTTAGAATGCGGAGAAGCAAAATAACTCCCTACTGAATTTCTCAATAGTCTTACTCCCAGAGGAATGCATCCACACCAGTTAACCTCTAGGTTGGTACTAATGTTATGCTTCTGAGAAGTTTTAATCCTAAGCAGGGTCTTTGAAAATGGTACACGTATGAAAAGCAGTTCGACTTTGCATGTACAAGTGTGCCAGAGCCCCGTTTGATTACTTGCGCTTGCTGGTGGGGTTGGACTTTTGCAAGAATCAGAAGCCATTGGAGCTTTTTTTTTTATTTTTTCAGAAAAAAGTGCCCAATGCGGGAATCGAACCCGGGTCGTAGCGGTCGAAAACCAACGGCTTAGACCATCCTTCCACCAACCCCCAGTAAAATAAGTAAATAAAAAGAAGACCAAAAATAAGTGATAATAGTTTATTGAATAACAAATAAAAAAAAATCTTTCAGGTGAAAAATTATAGGCATTGGTAAAAAAGTAAACAAGAGAAATAGCCTAGCGGTCAGGGGAGTGAGTCTTCCACGGCCTTTCCGAGGCATGACAGAAGACGCTCAAAAAAAAAAAGGTAAAATAAGAACCAAGCAGAGGAAATCTATAAAACTGAAAGCCAGGACAGGCATAAAAAGAAAATTCCAAGCATGTGAGGAAACAATTGATGAAAAAAAAAAGGATTAAAAAAAAATACTGCAAAAAAGAAACCAGACACAAAAAGCAACAATTGAGTACACAAATACAGCATCAGCCTATTTATGAGATGAAAAAAAAAGACAGACACAAAAATGGAGCTAAATTCAAATGAAAAACTATAACAAATTAATAAAAGAAAATAAGACCTAATCCAAATAATTTAATTAAAAAAAAGCAACAATTGAGTACACAAATACAGCATCAGCCTATTTATGAGAAGAAAAAAAAAGACAGACACAAAAATGGAGCTAAATTCAAATGAAAAACTATAACAAATTAATAAAAGAAAATAAGACCTAATCCAAATAATTTAATTTAAAAAAAAGTCACACACTATTAAATTATTTGGATTAGGTCTTATTAATGAGAAAAAAAAGATGCCAAAAAAGATAACCAGATACAAAAATTGTGCTAAATTCAAATGAAAAACTATAACAAACACTTATAAAAGATAGAATAAAAGTAATAATTCAATCTACAATTCGAAAAATAATATAACCTGGTGAGTTCCCAGAAAAGGTTAACTTTGGTAGGCGGCGCTGTACGTTGACACCGCCGTACCTTCGAGCCGAACCAACGGCTTAGACCATCCTTCCACCAACCCCCAGTAAAATAAGTAAATAAAAAGAAGACCAAAAATAAGTGATAATAGTTTATTGAATAACAAATAAAAAAAAATCTTTCAGGTGAAAAATTATAGGCATTGGTAAAAAAGTAAACAAGAGAAATAGCCTAGCGTTCAGGGGAGTGAGTCTTCCACGGCCTTTCCGAGGCATGACAGAAGACGCTCAAAAAAAAAAAGGTAAAATAAGAACCAAGCAGAGGAAATCTATAAAACTGAAAGCCAGGACAGGCATAAAAAGAAAATTCCAAGCATGTGAGGAAACAATTGATGAAAAAAAAAAAGGATTCAAAAAAAATACTGCAAAAAAGAAACCAGACACAAAAAGCAACAATTGAGTACACAAATACAGCATCAGCCTATTTATGAGATGGAAAAAAAAGACAGACACAAAAATGGAGCTAAATTCAAATGAAAAACTATAACAAATTAATAAAAGAAAATAAGACCTAATCCAAATAATTTAATAAAAAAAAAGCAACAATTGAGTACACAAATACAGCATCAGCCTATTTATGAGAAGAAAAAAAAAGACAGACACAAAAATGGAGCTAAATTCAAATGAAAAACTATAACAAATTAATAAAAGAAAATAAGACCTAATCCAAATAATTTAATTTAAAAAAAGTCACACACTATTAAATTATTTGGATTAGGTCTTATTAATGAGAAAAAAAAGATGCCAAAAAAGATACAAAAATTGTGCTAAATTCAAATGAAAAACTATAACAAACACTTATAAAAGATAGAATAAAAGTAATAATTCAATCTACAATTCGAAAAATAATATAACCTGGTGAGTTCCCAGAAAAGGTTAACTTTGGTAGGCGGCGCTGTACGTTGACACCGCCGTACCTTCGAGCCGAACCAACGGCTTAGACCATCCTTCCACCAACCCCCAGTAAAATAAGTAAATAAAAAGAAGACCAAAAATAAGTGATAATAGTTTATTGAATAACAAATAAAAAAAATCTTTCAGGTGAAAAATTATAGGCATTGGTAAAAAAGTAAACAAGAGAAATAGCCTAGCGGTCAGGGGAGTGAGTCTTCCACGGCCTTTCCGAGGCATGACAGAAGACGCTCAAAAAAAAAAAGGTAAAATAAGAACCAAGCAGAGGAAATCTATAAAACTGAAAGCCAGGACAGGCATAAAAAGAAAATTCCAAGCATGTGAGGAAACAATTGATGAAAAAAAAAGGATTAAAAAAAAATACTGCAAAAAAGAAACCAGACACAAAAAGCAACAATTGAGTACACAAATACAGCATCAGCCTATTTATGAGATGAAAAAAAAAGACAGACACAAAAATGGAGCTAAATTCAAATGAAAAACTATAACAAATTAATAAAAGAAAATAAGACCTAATCCAAATAATTTAATAAAAAAAAAAGTAACAATTGAGTACACAAATACAGCATCAGCCTATTTATGAGAAGAAAAAAAAAGACAGACACAAAAATGGAGCTAAATTCAAATGAAAAACTATAACAAATTAATAAAAGAAAATAAGACCTAATCCAAATAATTTAATTAAAAAAAAAGTCACACACTATTAAATTATTTGGATTAGGTCTTATTAATGAGAAAAAAAAGATGCCAAAAAAGATAACCAGATACAAAAATTGTGCTAAATTCAAATGAAAAACTATAACAAACACTTATAAAAGATAGAATAAAAGTAATAATTCAATCTACAATTCGAAAAATAATATAACCTGGTGAGTTCCCAGAAAAGGTTAACTTTGGTAGGCGGCGCTGTACGTTGACACCGCCGTACCTTCGAGCCGAACCAACGGCTTAGACCATCCTTCCACCAACCCCCAGTAAAATAAGTAAATAAAAAGAAGACCAAAAATAAGTGATAATAGTTTATTGAATAACAAATAAAAAAAAATCTTTCAGGTGAAAAATTATAGGCATTGGTAAAAAAGTAAACAAGAGAAATAGCCTAGCGGTCAGGGGAGTGAGTCTTCCACGGCCTTTCCGAGGCATGACAGAAGACGCTCAAAAAAAAAAAGGTAAAATAAGAACCAAGCAGAGGAAATCTATAAAACTGAAAGCCAGGACAGGCATAAAAAGAAAATTCCAAGCATGTGAGGAAACAATTGATGAAAAAAAAAAGGATTCAAAAAAAAATACTGCAAAAAAGAAACCAGACACAAAAAGCAACAATTGAGTACACAAATACAGCATCAGCCTATTTATGAGATGAAAAAAAAAGACAGACACAAAAATGGAGCTAAATTCAAATGAAAAACTATAACAAATTAATAAAAGAAAATAAGACCTAATCCAAATAATTTAATAAAAAAAAAAGCAACAATTGAGTACACAAATACAGCATCAGCCTATTTATGAGAAGAAAAAAAAAAGACAGACACAAAAATGGAGCTAAATTCAAATGAAAAACTATAACAAATTAATAAAAGAAAATAAGACCTAATCCAAATAATTTAATTTAAAAAAAAGTCACACACTATTAAATTATTTGGATTAGGTCTTATTAATGAGAAAAAAAAGATGCCAAAAAAGATACAAAAATTGTGCTAAATTCAAATGAAAAACTATAACAAACACTTATAAAAGATAGAATAAAAGTAATAATTCAATCTACAATTCGAAAAATAATATAACCTGGTGAGTTCCCAGAAAAGGTTAACTTTGGTAGGCGGCGCTGTACATTGACACCGCCGTACCTTCGAGCCGAACCAACGGCTTAGACCATCCTTCCACCAACCCCCAGTAAAATAAGTAAATAAAAAGAAGACCAAAAATAAGTGATAATAGTTTATTGAATAACAAATAAAAAAAAATCTTTCAGGTGAAAAATTATAGGCATTGGTAAAAAAGTAAACAAGAGAAATAGCCTAGCGGTCAGGGGAGTGAGTCTTCCACGGCCTTTCCGAGGCATGACAGAAGACGCTCAAAAAAAAAAGGTAAAATAAGAACCAAGCAGAGGAAATCTATAAAACTGAAAGCCAGGACAGGCATAAAAAGAAAATTCCAAGCATGTGAGGAAACAATTGATGAAAAAAAAAAGGATTAAAAAAAAATACTGCAAAAAAGAAACCAGACACAAAAAGCAACAATTGAGTACACAAATACAGCATCAGCCTATTTATGAGATGAAAAAAAAAGACAGACACAAAAATGGAGCTAAATTCAAATGAAAAACTATAACAAATTAATAAAAGAAAATAAGACCTAATCCAAATAATTTAATTTAAAAAAAAAGTCACGCACTATTAAATTATTTGGATTAGGTCTTATTAATGAGAAAAAAAAGATGCCAAAAAAGATAACCAGATACAAAAATTGTGCTAAATTCAAATGAAAAACTATAACAAACACTTATAAAAGATAGAATAAAAGTAATAATTCAATCTACAATTCGAAAAATAATATAACCTGGTGAGTTCCCAGAAAAGGGTAACTTTGGTAGGCGGCGCTGTACGTTGACACCGCCGTACCTTCGAGCCGTTTTACACGAGTTAAAGCGAAGATTTTGGACATAGTGATTTTTACATTTCGATCTTTTATATTAATATATATACTTACTATTGCGAATTATTTTTCTAAAAACGAACATTATTTTTTTTTAATTATCTGAAACTAACCTAATTCAACTTATCTAAAACTAACCTTATTTAGCGATTAAACTAACATAATTAAACCTATTTGAATCTAACCTCATATACACTTTTACACTACCTTTTCATTTCAAAATTAAATTAAAATAAGTTTATATTAAATAATAACATTTTTAAAAATCGACTTTCTGGTTCACACTTTTGTATCTAATCAATTATGTATTTCTTTATTTCTCTCTATAAAAGTTACGCAATTGTAAACAAAAGAATTGATGATGATAAATGCAAAAAATCTACGATTGTAAAATAGATTAAATTAAAAAATAAAAATAACTGTTAACATTAGGAAAATAAAAACAGGCCTATGACACGAAGAAAAAAATAACGAAAATTTTGGTATATAGATTGTTATGTGTAGTTCAGAATCTTCGGAGGAGATAGCTCAGGACTTTACAATGGAAAACTCTGTTACGGTATTATCTATATAGATATTTATATTAAAAACAAAGAAGGTATATCCTGACCAGGAGCACATGTGCTTTACAGAAGGCAGAGCGCCATCTGGTGGAACAGAAATCAACTAAACATTGATTTAAACTGTTCCCTGATATTTGGCCAACCCAATATCTTGATAAATCAAGAAAAACCAACCACGTACGCGTTTCGGGCTGTTGGCGCTCGTCAGTGTGGAGCAGGCTGTACCACTGCGACCAAAAATTTTTTTGGTCCCAGAGGCTTCTTGAGAAACCAAGAAATGGGTATTTAAGGCCAAAATTGCGTAAATACGCTTAACATGTGAAAAAAAAAACAATAGAAAAAATAAAAAGATCAGGTGTTGATATTAAAAACAAAGTAGGCATATCCTGACCAGGAGCACATGTGCTTTTCTTGATTTATCAAGAAATTAGGTTGGCCAAATATCAGGGAACAGGTTAAATCAATGTTTAGTTGATTTCTGTTCCACCAGATGGCGCTCTGCCTTCTGAAAAGCACATGTGCTCCTTGTCAGGATATGCCTACTTTGTTTTTAATATCAAAACCTGACCTTTTTATTTATTTTTCTATTGTTTTTTTCATATATAAATATGTTCAGGTTTGGTCTCATGTTCTATTTGAATGAATGTATATCAAATGATTTTGTTTCTGTTTATTTTTAAACAGAAAGCAGCAGTAATTAATCATTTTCTGAATAAAACGCAAGTAAATTATGTGAAACAATAGTACAAAAGTGAAATTGTACTGAAATCAGATGGATACATTAATGGCTTCAATCAATGGATTCAAATACCATAAATAAAACAATTATATTATGATACATTCGCGCGCCATTTGTTATGAGATTTGAAACTATAATCTTCTTCTTCTTTCTTATCTCCACACTGATTGAAGTAGAATGCCTTAGTCATTAAGACTGGGAGCACTACTCAGTAGCAGGCCACTGACTTAGCTCCAAAAGAAATGGCCGCCTCTGACATGAGGAACAGACACCATGTACAGCCACTCCTAACATGGAGTACAAACGCTGCTCATCCTGTATCCCTGGAGACCTTACAGGGTACTATCAACATGGCCAGCTGAGCCCAGGTTGTTTAGTGAGCTTGTTACTGCTTCCCCTCCTCCATTCGGGTTTGGGACCTGCAAAGGCGGAGTTGAAACTATTATAGACACGTATGATTCTTTTAAAAAATAAACAATTTCTACTGTCCTTACTGTAATGGAAAATTGAGTTTTATTTTAATTCAAGTTGAGAAGACTTGCAGCATTTTATAAAAGTTTATTATAAATCAATAACATGTCATATATATGAATTGAAGGCATTAAAGCCTGTATGTTTGTTTTACAAATAAATCAAGCATTTATTGTCCTTACTGCGATTAAGAATATTGGGAGGGCTTGGCTCATCAGTGGTGAACTCTCCCAGCGGTTTCGTCTATTCAATCTACCACTAAACTATTAAACTGGCGAAAATGCTGGTAGGATAGTGATGAGCCAGTCCCTTCCATTAATTTATCATTGCAAAAAGGGCAGTAGATAATTGTTTTATTTTTTGAAAGAATCATACGAGTCTATAATATGATAAAGCACAATTTGGATTATAGATTATGATACAAGAAAATAAGACCTAATCCAAATAATTTATTAGTGTGTGACATTTCGGCAACAGCGTTTTTTTTTTTTTTGTTTGATGATGGTAACGATGCTGTTATCAAAATACAAAACTATTTTAAAGGCGTAAGATTCTTTTTGATGTTAAACAATTTCTACTGCCCTTACTGCGATGGAAAAATTAATGAGAGGGCCTGGCTCATCAGTGGTGAACCCTCTCAGCGGTTTCGCCAGTTTAATCTACCATACCGCTGTTATATTGCATTTTTGGAACTTCCTTTTATAGTGGTACTGTTGATAGACTCTTTGAATGGGTATTTTAGAAGAACTATGGACATGAGCTTTTACAACAATACTGTTGCCGAGACGTCACACACTATTAAATTATTTGGATTATTTTCTTGTATTAGCGTCTAGAATAGTTTAGAAATCTCATAAATCGAACAAAACCACAGGTTTGTGGTGATGAGTTTCTTTCCATTTTATTGACGTAGTCTCAAGCTTTCAGGTATCTCTGTCCTTCTAAAGGAGAATAAACACCGCCTGATGCAAACTATAGTTTATAGCCATAGTTTGACATTAGACGGCGTTTTATTTGTTTATTTATGTTCTCAACTCCACCTTTGCCGGTTCCAAGCCCGGATAGAGGAGGGGGAGCAATAACAAACTCGCTATAAAACCTGGGCTCAGCTGGCCATGCTGATAGTACCCTGTAAGGTCTCCGGGGATACAGGATGAGCAAGGTTTGTACTCCATGTTAGGAGTGGCTGGACATGTTCCTCATGTCGGACATATTAGAGCTAAGTCAATGGCCTGCTACTGAGTCCCTGTCTTAATGACAAACACATTCTACTGTAAGTACTCCAGGGATACAGGATGTACTCCATATTGGCTGTACATGTTCCTCATGTCAGACATATTGGAGCTAAGTCAGTGGTCTGCTACTGAGTAGTGCTCCCAGTCTTAATGACAAACACATTCTACTGTAAGGACTCCAGGGATACAGGATGTACTCCATGTTGGCTGTACATGTTCCTCATGTCAGACATATTGGAGCTAAGTCAGTGGCCTGCTACTGAGTAGTGCTCCCAGTCTTAATGACAAACACATTCTACTGTAAGGACTCCAGGGATACAGGATGTACTCCATGTTGGCTGTACATGTTCCTCATGTCAGACATATTAGAGCTAAGTCAGTGGCCTGCTACTGAGTAGTGCTCCCTGTCTTAATGACAAACATATTCTACTGTAAGGACTCCAGGGATACAGGATGTACTCCATGTTGGCTGTACATGTTCCTCATGTCAGACATATTGGAGCTAAGTCAGTGGCCTGCTATTGAGTCCCTGTCTTAATGACAAAGGCAGATCCAATCTACTTCACCCAATCATCATGGTTGTCAAATCTCCCCACCTGTTCTGTGATATTGGGCAAACCCCAAATTTTTGATCGACATTTAAATCAAGAAAAGATAAAATAAAAATTCTAGTGCGGGATTCGAACCCCGGCCCTTGCTGTTGATAACCGAGGGTTCAGACCACTCGGCCACAAACCCTGATTATAATGCATGAATGTATGAGTATTTCAATACAACCAACTCCAGTGGGTGTTCCAGGTACTACGTATATGACTGGGCTGTATCTGAGAGCGCGTATGACAATCCGCCTGAAGTAAGTTGTTTACAATTTGTGTTAAAAAACATTTAGTTAGTGTTGTTAGTATTGAAGCCTTCAAGACCTACCTTTACAGAAGAGCTTTCAAAATTCCTTGGACAGATAGAGAAACAAATAATCAAGTTATCGATCGAATGGGTACAGAACGTCAGCTGATAAAGTTCATAAAACTGACGTTTGCTGGACATGCGATGATCAGCAGGAGAGACATTGCTGACAGTGTTGGAGGGAAAGCTCCAGGGGAAAAGATCGGGGGACGGAGACGACAGGGATACACAGACGATCTAAAACAATGGACTGGACGACACGAGGAGATGGCGGAGGAAGTATGGAGAGACCATGTGGCCCACCCTCAGTAGAGGAAGACATTGAAGGAGGGAGATATGGAGAGACCATGTGGCCCACCCTCAGTAGAGGAAGACTTTGAAGGAGGGAGATATGGAGAGACCATGTGGCCCACCCTCAGTAGAGGAAGACATTGAAGGAGGGAGATATGGAGAGACCATGTCCCTCAGTAGAGGAAGACATTGAAAGAGGGAGATATGGAGAGACCATGTCCCTCAGTAGAGGAAGACATTGAAAGAGGGAGATATGGAGAGACCATGTCCCTCAGTAGAGGAAGACATTGAAGGAGGGAGATATGGAGAGACCATGTCCCTCAGTAGAAGAAGACATTGAAGGAAGGAAGTGTTTTTAGTAGTGATGTGCGGTAAATCCTTTATTCATAATTCAAAATGAAATTGTGTTTCTTTTAACATAGAATTTATATTTAAATAAGTTCAATTTTCTTTGTTTTATTATTATTTATTTATTAATTACAACCCACAAAACGCGATATCCCTATATTTCGCGATATTTCTATTAAAAGATAAAATTGTGAAAACCATTTAAAAACTACAAAATTTTCTAACAATGAGTTTCATCATATAATGTTATGGTGCATTAGCGCGCCATCTGTTATGAAAAATTGAAACTAATTTTGATTCGAAAAAATAGTACTAATTTGTAATGGTAAATGGTTCATAAATTATGCACAAGAAATATTTACAAATATATACGTGGGCAGCGTGTATAGTTACAACTGAAAATGCAAACTTTAAATATAATATCTATTTTTACTTTTGTGCTTCTTTTTTTTTATATTATTATAAAATGGGGGGTTCACCACTGATGAGCCAGGCCCTCCCAAAATATTTTCATTACAGTAAGGTTAGTAAAAATAAAAGATAAGTGGGTCAGGTGTTAATATTAAAAATAAAAAAAGCATCTCCTGACCACGAGCACATGTGCTTTTTAAATGGCAGAGCGCCATTTAGTGGAGCAAAAATAAACTAAACGTTTATTTAGCTTGCTCCGTGATATTTGGCCAACCCAATTTCTTGATTTATCAAGAAAAGCCATCCACGAACGCGTTTCGCGCTGTTGGCTCTCGTCAGCGTGGAGAAGGCTGTAAAAAGCACATTTGCTCGTGGTCAGGAGATGCCTTTTTTATTTTTAATATCAACACCTGACCCACTTATCTTTTATTTTTTCCTATTGTTTTTTCGTGTGTCAAGCGTCTTTACGCAAATTTGGCCTCAAATACCCATTTTCTGATTTCTCAAGAAGCCATTGGGACCAAAAATCTTTTTTGGTCGCAGTGGTTACAGCCTTCTCCACGCTGACGAGCGCCAACAGCGCGAAACGCGTTCGTGGATGGCTTTTCTTGATAAATCAAGAAATTGGGTTGGCCAAATATCACGGAGCAAGCTAAATAAACGTTTAATTTATTTTTGCTCCACTAGATGGCGCTCTGCCATCTAAAAAGCACATGTGCCCGTGATCAGGAGATGCCTTTTTTATTTTTAGTAAGGTTAGTATATAAGTGTTTAGTTTTTTAAAATAATCAAACGCATCTAAAATAAGAAAATAAAAAAGGCATCTCCTTATCGTACAACTGAAAGTTTCTGATGGCTAGCGCCATCTATCGGAATAAATATCAACTATTCGTAAAAATTTCAGTTTCCCGATAAGGAGATGCTTTTTTATTTTCTTATTTTAGATGCGTTTGATTATTTTAAAAATAAACACTTATATACCAACCTTACTGTAATGAAACATTTTTGGGAGGGCCTGGCTCATCAGTGGTGAACCCTCACAGCGGTGTCGCCAGTTTAATCTACCATACCGCTGTTATATTGCATTTTTAGATCTTCCTTTTATAGTGCATCAGTATCATTATAAAAGGAAGACCGAAAAAAAATAATATAACAGCGGTATGGTAGATTAAACAGGCGAAACAGCTGGGAGGGTTCACCACTGATGAGCCAGGCCCTCCCATTAATTTTTACATTACAGTAAGGACAGTAGAAATCGTTTTATTTTAAAAAAGAATCATACGTGTCTATAATAGTTTCGTATTTTGATAAGTATATGTATATATAAATTAAATAATACAACAGGTTTCCTGAGATGTTTTTCTTTTCATTCTTCTTAATGCTATCTCAAAGAGGGTAGAAGTCCAACCACACCTCCCTGCGGTCCCCTCTGGACCCTTGGAATATTCGACCAAATTATGGTTCGTTTCCAAGGTGACTAACGTGGCAACGGCATCCATTTTCCAATGAAGAGCAAGATAGTGGATATTGCTGCTGCTGTGATGGAGATGCATGGAGACATCTGAGACTCTTCTTTGGACACGACAACAACAACAACAATGCTAATTCAAGATTTCAGGCATTTACAAATATTTGTTGGGGGGTCGGTGGAAGGCTGGTTAAACCGTTTGGTTTACGACCACTACGACCCGGGTTCGATCCCCGCATTGGACAATTTTTCTGTTTAAAAGAAAAAAAATGCTCCAATGGCCCCCCGATTCTTGCAAAAGTCCAACCCCACCAGCGAGTGCAAAGTAACCAAACGGGGCTCTGGCACATTTGTAAGTGCAAAGTCGAACTGCTTTCACATGTGTAGACATGTGGTGTACTTACAGTAAAAAAGCAGTCGCTAACTACCCACCATGATTATCATGGCCTGTACCACGTGTACTAGGGATAAGCAAAATATATATATATATATATTTGTAAACACTTCTTGTGAGAAACAATGTTTTTTAATTAGGCCTTGTTGAAGAGTGATTATCACTTGAAAGCTTGGCTTTTATAATAAAATAGAGGCTGCCTGGCCGGCATCCATAGTTCTATGAGAAATAGACGCTCCGACCAGTTATAGTTTTTTATTTTCTCAAAATTTCGACAAAAATATTTTGTCTATTTTTCTCAACGTTTAGAACAATTTTTAACGCCTTGCCAAATGCTTTCTTTTTATTTATTTCTCCTGACGAAGACAAAAGAATTTTGTCGAAACGTTGAGAAAAATAAAAAACTCTAACTGGTCGAAGTATCTTTTTTTTTTTTTCATATAAAAATAAACTCATTGTGAGAAATATTTTTGTATTTGTAAAACGTTTTTAACAATTTTATCTTGAAAGTAAAATGTGTGTTGTTTTTAACAGTACACGGGTTATGTGGATTCAAATTTCACGTAAGTACAAGAATCTCTCTGCGTGTCTCCATTACTCATATTTCAATTACTGACATTTCCATGTATGATTGTTTCCATTTGGATTATGTACAAAGAACATGGCACCTCTGCCACCGCTGCAGAGTTTGGTGGAGAATCACCAGTCCAGCGACACCACGTATTTGGTGATCTACGAAGAATACGTAGATAACATGTTTCACAGCTGAAGAGATGGTGATGGCGTGGTCCTCGAGTTCTACTGGAAAGATCCAGGACTCCAAATGTTTCCATTTAGAGACGCCGGTTTTGTAAATTTCTCTCTTTTTTTTTTTGCATATTCATTCAGAAGATTTACATATTTCAGAAGCCTCTGGGACCAAAAATATTTTTGGTCGCAGTAGTACAGCCTACTCCACACTGACGAGCGCCAACAGCGCGAAACGCGTTCGTGGATGGCTTTTCTTGATTTATCAAGAAATTGGGTTGGCCAAATATCAGTGAACAGACTAAATCAATGTTTAGTTGATTTCTGTTCCACTAGATTCGCTCTGCCATCTGAGAAGCACATGTGCTCCTGGTCAGGATATGTCTTTCTTATTTTTAATATCAACACCTGACCCACTTATTTTTTTCTATTGTTTTTTCATATTTCAAATTACGAGACTATTTTAGACGCGTAATATTTTTTTAAAATAAAACAATTTCTACTGCCCTTATTGCAATGGAAAATTAAAGGGAGGGCCTGGCTCATCAGTGGTGAACCCTCCCAGCGGTTTCGCCAGTTTAATCTACCATACCGCTGCTATATTGCATTTTTGGAACTTCCTTTTATAGTGATTTTTCCATTGCAGTAAGGGCAGTAGAAATTGTTTTATTTTAAAAAGAATATTACGTGTCTAAAATAGTTTCGTAATTTGATAACAGATGGGGCGCTAGTGCATCGTAATATAATTTTTCATATTTGTAAATATATAATTCTGTATATAAGGATGTTTAATAAAGGTGTGTCAGTAACAATCGGGTGTTGGTGAATTATTAGTGTCATCAGTGTGTTGTGGGCACTTTTAAGGAAGCAAATAGGCTTCGGATGGAGACCAGAAGAAGTGTGGCAAGAAGATACAGTCAACACAACTATTTAGATAAGGCCAGACATATCCAGGATGCAGCAAGCTTTCAGAGCTTAGTAAGTGAGGCAGTGATCGTTTCCGAATCCCCATTAAAACTTTACATGAAGAGCAATGGATAAAAGAGAGAGATTGAAACTGATTTATTACAAAGTCCATATAAGATTATATAAGGTTAAATACAGAATAAATATGAATAAATAAGATTATATGATGATAAATATATGAATAAATAGATAAAAATAATTGATAAATATACATTTATATATACAGTAAACTATCCTATAACGCGATTAATGTGTGTCCGTGTTGTATGAAATCGGGTTATAGGAATTCGCGTTGTACGAAATAAAACTTGTATAACGCGAATGTTGTTAGGGTAAATTGTTTTATTTTATAACGCGTTATACGAAAATTCGCGTTGTATAAATAAATTAGTCGCAATTTTTTATCGCGTTGTAAAAACTCGCGTTATAGGAGAGTCTACTGTAAATATACACAAGTCGTCATTGGTGGCGCCCACCGCGGGAAAGACTCCGCCACCGATGGACTGCGAGAGTTCACAGAGTGTTGATGTGATGGCTGGTGTTACCCACCTCAAGGCCAAGATGGTAGTCTTCGCCACACTTGTTAGTTTCACTGCCAGAGAGAGAGAGAGATTGAAACTACTTTTCATTTTAAGGTTCTTCCAATCCCTTCATCCTCTGAATGTGTTTTCCAGTACAAACAACACAGGAGTATCTGCTGAAGAAATTGAGCCATACGCTTTTTCCCATGTAAGTAACCAAAATCTATCAGCAATCGATTAAATATCATGCATTAGCGGGCCATCTGTTATCAAAATTCGAAACCACTATAGACTATATGATTCTTTTTTAAATTTCGAATTTTCATAACAGATAGCACGCTATGCATCATAATATAATTGCTATAATAAAAGACACAATTTGATATTTGCGGAAGAGCGATTGCTCGAAGCATATTATATATTTATAATTGTATGTAATTCTACTGTCCTCAAAGCTTATGTCCATAGTTCATCTAAAATACCCATTTCAAGAGTCTAGCATCAGTATCACTATAAAGGGAAGTTCCAAAAAAGCAATATAACAGCGGTATAGTAGATTAAACTGGCGAAACCGCTGGGAGGGTTCACCACTGATGAACCAGGCCCTCTCATTAATTTTTCCATTGCAGTAAGGGCATTAGATTTTTTTTAAAGAATCATACGTGTCTATAATAGTTACGAAAATTGATAAAATATTAAAAACAATTTCCCCCCTATAGTATCGAATATTGTATCGCTTTCACTTGTCCAATCAGGAAATGCCTTTTTTCTTAATATATCCACCAATCACAGAACATATATGTAATAATATATGTAAATTCGAAACTATTAGACACGTAAGATTCTTTTTAAAATTTAAACAAATACTATTGTCCTTACTGTAATGGAAAAATTAATGGGAGGGCCTGGATTATCAGTGGTGAACCCTCCCAGCAGTTTCGCCAGTTTAATCTACCATACCGCTGTTATATTACATTTTTCGGTTTTTCTTTTATAGTAATACTGATGCTAGACTCTTGGAATGGGTATTTTAGATGAACTATGGACATAAGCTTTGAGTAATATAGGGTTAAACCTGTGTCCCCTCTTGGGTCTCACCAAAATAGGGTGCTATAGAGAAGGGGCGCTATAGACAGGTCATTTTTAATGTAAATCTCATCGTACTATGTCTTTAAAATCGGACGCTATAGAGAGGGAGGCGTTATTTAGAGGGAGCGCTATAGACAGGATTAACTGTACTAATATATGTAAATATACACCATTTTCACATATGTACCATAATTATAGTGTAACAGCTCCTAAATGTCGATATAAATTCAATTAGCCAGCTTATGTGTGTGGTCATCAAGGAATCACAAATAAGATAATAAAGTTTTATTGAGACAGCCAAGGCAGTATGAAATTCAATTTGATTTAGTCATTTCTTTTTCGGAGGAACATCCATAAGTCGTTAGTGAGTTTTACGACCGCCTATGAAACCGATAAACAGTCCGGACAACAACAGATTATATCTCCCTCTCTTGCAGATTACAACCTCCTGGCCCTTGCCTAGTTTTCGGCCACTGGTCTCTATCCTAGCTGCCATATAACCAGCCTCTTCTTTGTATTACCCATAGACTCCTGAAACCACTTGGCCCCATGACTGTTAGGGTTTGTGGTACGACATACAATATAATATAATGCGGTTTATGATTGTAAAACGACATTTGAAATACCATCCCGCATGTGTTTCTTTTCAACTAAAAATCAAAATTTATTTCAAGGAGAAATAACGATTATTTCTAACCTTTTAGAAGAAGTATGAAAGGGTGAATTGTCAAGAGTAATGATAAACGGAAAAATAAAAGCAGAACACTGTGGGTTTGATTCCCATCCCTGGACACTTTTATTTTTCCGTTTATCATTACTCTTCACAATTCATCCTTTCATACCTCATCCCAAAGGTTAGAAATAATCGTTATTTCTCCTTGAAATAAATTTTGATTTTTCGTTGAAAAGAAACACATGCGGGATAGTTTTAAAATGTCGATATATATATATATATATATGGTATGATAGGTGGGGAAAGAAACACACCACAATTTGGAAGAGGAACCCAGGCAACCAGAGAGAAACAGAGACGGGCCAGGAACAGCCGGGGGGCCGTTCGTGTCGCACACAATCCCAAAATCTCCTAGAAGTCCCAAGATGTTAACTGACGAGCCCCAGTGGTCATCCTTTGAATGTCGCTAGTAGTGACCGGACTTTACCCTCCCGTCTCTCTCTGGGTTGTCTGTAGGTTGGCTTTATTATTCCTGGAAGAGTATATATTATGACATATATATATTCCAAATTAATGTTTTCTTAACGAATATTCACTCGGGGAGAACGCTAACGATGGAAACTTATCCAGCTGATAAACATATAAAGAAAAATATAGGTATAAATACAAGGTATGTCCCATAAGTTCCCGGCCTGGGTCCATAAAAAAAGGTAAGATATATTTTTTTTAATTAATAAAACTTTTAAAAGTAATTCCCCCTTGCTTCAACGCACCAGCGCCATCGTTTCTCCCAATTGTCGAAACAGTTTTTATAGGCCTCTTTTGGAATACTCTTCAATGCCAACAGCGATTTTTCTATTATGTCATCCCTGGTGTGTGTGTGTGTGTCTCAAAAAAATGTCTTCCTTTTAGAACTGCTTTAAGTTTGCGGAACAGGAAAAAGTAATTTGGTGCGATGTCTGGGGAATAGGGTGGTTGAGGTAGGATTTCTGTCCCGTTTTAAGCCAAAAAAACTCGTCACCAAGTGCGCTGTGTGAGGGCGGGCATTGTCATGGTGTAGGATCCAGTCACCATTAGTCCATTTTTCTGGCCTTTTTTTTTTTTAATCGCTTCCCTTAGATGGCGAAGAATGCCCAAATACATTTCCTTAATAACTGTTTGGCCTGCAGGAAGATACTCGTGATGAACAATGCCCTTTTTATCCAAAAAAGCGACCAGCAACACCTTTTTTCTGGATTTCAATATCCTGGATTTTTTTGGTCTAGGCTCACCCTGACCTCTCCACTCGGCAGATTGACGCTTGGTTTCAGGCTCATAGCCATAGACCCATGCCTCGTCGCCTGTGATTAACTTGTCTTTCCATTCCGGATCCGTTCTTGTCATTTGCAACATGTCCTCACAGGTTGCAAGCCGACAGAGTTTTTGCTCATTAGTGAGGAATCTTGGGATGAATTTTGCAGGGGTCTTTTTGAGCTTCAAATCTTTGGTTACGATCCTTCCAATCATTGTTTTAGAGATGCCTGTGTCGTGCTCTAGCTCCAGCAAAGTGGTTCGAGGATTTTCTTTTATCAAATCAGTGATTTTTTGCACATTTTCGTCAGTCCTTTGAAATTTTGGGCGTCCTTGACGAGGATCATCTTCAATGGAAATTCTGCCAGCTTTAAATCTAGAATGTCATTCAAAAACAGTTTTTCTCTTTGGGGCGTCATTGGGGAATACTTTATTAGGCATTTCAAAAGTTTCGGTTGCTGATATTTGAAGTTTCACACAAATTTATATGCAAATCCTCTGCTTCAATTTTTGTTCCATCGTAAAATCGCCGCAGCGCTAGGTGTAACCTTTAAATAAATTAGAATGACCATTGCGCATACGCACGTACCGCCTCGATATTGGTACCACCGTGTTGCCAGATATTTTTTCTATAATAAACAGTCAAATTTATTTACATTTTTCATTTATTTATTTCTTTATGGACCCAGTCCGGGAACTTATGGGACAAACCTTGTATATCCAATAAATATGATAAATCAATAACTGTGATCAATAAGGGATCTATATAAAATATACAGTGAAATGAAAGGTCATACATTTATCTTATTGATTATAGTTGCCAAACAACATCAGGTGATTATTACATTAGATATTACATTATTAGATGTATCTATCTTTCTATCGAATACTGATTGATTTTGGATTGCAATTCTGATATTTAAAAAAAAAAACGGATTTTTCTATTTATTCTTTCTTTTTGAGGTAATAACAATGGCTTAGCATCTAGAATCAATTCCCAACTCTGTTTCTAAGCTGGGATTGTAGATTATGCACATATACATTGTATATATATTTAAAAACAAGAAACGCCCTGATGAAGTTAGGCGTATAGCCTATTGAAATATTGGCATTTTTATATTAAATAAAATGTTTGTTTTATATTAGATCCAAAATATGCCCTTTAATATATATATATATATATTACGATTAGAATTTTTTTGTGTGTTTGATTGTCGAAAAGAGGTGCAGTCGTAAAAAGTAAAGATAATTATTTACATTTCAAGTAGATTTTATTTTGAATTATATACTTGAAGTAAAATTATACATAAAATTATTTATCACAGTAATATAGAATTTATAAAATGAATTCTATAATCGTGAATAAAAGATAGGTAGGGTTAAATGTACATTATTTACAACAATAATAATTAAAGTGGTATGTTTTTTGAATCTATGGTCAAATATGTAAAACAGTCAATGAATGAAAATAAAATATATGTTTTCAAAAAAATAAAATAATTGCATTTTTAGATTATATAATATATATATGGAAGCAATGGTCACCTCTCCCGTCAAAATAAACGTCAAAACTAGACGCCATCTATTGACCGTCGCCGCAACTAGCGGCATCGGGTCGGTGACAAAGCCACAACACCAACTTTGGCAAACTGATAAGCGTCCACCTAGAGACCATGGTTTCGGGCTAATGGCCCTCGTAAGTCTAGGGCGGACTTTATTCCATGAGATCCACACGGGATCTAATGGAATCTTCACAATCTGACAAAGAGGTGTTTTGCTGGCAATGTGGCTGGGACAAATCTATTGGCAAAACATAGATGGAAAATTTGCCGGGAGGAAATTAATCCATGGAAGCAATGGTCGCCTCTCCCATCAAAATAAACGTCAGATTAATTTCCTCCCGGCAAATTTTCCATCTATATATATATATATATATATGTCGTATTGTATATTCGATAAAACAATCCCTTGAATCAATATTAAAATAAAAACATAAAGCCTCCAGGGAAAAGTTTCTTTTTAAAATATTTTTTATTTATTTATTTATTATTGTTTAAATATTCATTTATTTTTTATTATGTTTTATTTATTATTTATTGTTTATTATTTATTTATTTATTTTTTATTATTTATTTTTTATTATTTATTTATGTTAGAAATGTGAAATTTATAGAGTCGCTGTTTCATCCCAAGTCGACCTTGGCACATGTACACTGAGGCGGCGCCACCTTCCATGTGTGACGTCACTACCTACCCCTCTTTCCTTTTCCTGCCTGCTGCTGGCTGATTACAACTGTCATTCTATCCCTCTTTTGATTTTCTCTAAACTTGTATAACCAATAAATCAATTGGCACTCTGCTTTAACGAGTCATTCGTTAATATTTCCAATAGGTTATGGGTCCTGACTACGCCCCAAATTTGAAGAAGCAAACCTAAAGTGAAACTGCTAAGCCTAACTCGTGCTAAATATGACGCACCTTGAGAATCAAGTCCGCCAGTTCAAAGGCGAAAACTTCTCCCTTTGGAAATTTCAGTTCCGACTTCTATTAGAGCAAAATCAACTTTTGGATATCGTGGACTGCAAAGAAATCAAACCAGAGGTAAGTGACGCTACCTCTGCTATACAGGATGCATGGCACGCCAAAGATATCAAAGCCCGAATGCTTATATCACAGGCACTTGAATTAAGATTTCTAGAACCTTTGATGTCCTGTAAAACTGCCGCTCAAATGTGGACAAGGCTCATGTCCATCCACGAACAGAGATCAGAGATCGCAATTGGCATGTTGTGGCAACAATTTTTTGACGCCCGAATGTCGTCATCAGAGGATGTGAGCAGCTATATCGCCAAGATTGAAAATCTTAGTGCAAGAATTCAGGATGCAGGAGGAACGATTACAGATGACCAGAAAGTGGCAAAGATAATAAACTCTCTTCCTTCGAGCATGCGGTATTTCATCCCAGCATGGGAGTCTCAAGCGCCGATTACGCAGACTCTAGAGAACTTATCAGCACGTCTTCTGATTGAAGAATGTAGAAACCAGCAGGCCGATTCCTCGCAAGGTACAGCATTCTACCAACAGACTAAACCAAGAATAAAAGAAGATAACATAAAGAAGACTGATTCAGGAAAGATATCAGAACTAAAGAAAAAGACTGAATGCCATTATTGTCACAAGATTGGTCATTGGTCACGGGAATGTCGGAAACGGATTGCCGACCAGCAGAAGAAAAACGAGAAGCGGAAGAACCAAGCAGGAGATTGTGATCATAAAGGTTTCAACGCTGATACCATCCTAAAGTGGAATGACTGCGACGTATGGTGGGCAGATAGCGGAGCTAGCTGCAGCATGACCTTCCGACGTGAATGGTTCAAATCCTTCACTCCGATCCACAACGATCATAGAATATACCTTGGAGACAACACTTCCGTCCTTGCAGAAGGTACAGGTGACATTGAAATCCTTGGCATGGTGAATGGAGAATGGATAGCAACATCAATCAGGGATGTGCTCTACTCTTCGAAGCTCAAGAAAAATTTGTTCAGCCTGGGAGTGTGCACTGAAAAGGGATACCGAGTAGACATCGACAAGGATGAGCTGCGCATCTACTCAAGAAAAGATCTGAAAGCAGTTGGACAACGCCAAGATGGGCTCTACAAGATGATGTTCCGAGTTACTTCATCTTCACAAGGATTTTCTGCAAAGATCAATAACCTCCAACTGTGGCACGAAAGACTAGCACACATCTCACTCACCACTATTCGAGAAATGGCCAAGAAAGGATTGATCAACGGTTTGCAACCCGAGGACATAAAAGAAGACGATTTCTTCTGTCAAGGCTGCCAAGAAGGAAAAGCTCACAGAAAGCCTAGTCATTTGTCTGAAACAAAGGAGTACAATCCTGGTGAGTTCATTCTAAGTGATATCTGCGGCCCTATGCCAACACAATCAATAGAAGGATCACTTTATTTCATTTTTTTCAAAGATTATTCCAGTGGCTTTCGCCATATAGATTTCATTAGACACAAATCCGATATTCTACACAAATTTGAAAACTTTGCTAGATTCAGTTTTAATCAAACAGGCAATAAAATTAAAGTGATTAGAACCGATAATGCACTAGAATATACCAGTAAAGATTTCACAAATACTTGCAGAAAGTTCGGAATAGTGCATGAATTGTCAGCTCCATATGTTCACGAACAGATAGGGCTCGTAGAACGAGACAATAGAACTATTGTCGAAGCAGCTCGATCGATGCTGTGCGCACGAAATCTTCCCGAAGAACTTTGGGCAGAAGCTTGCAATACTGCAACCTTCATTCTAAACCGAACATTCACTAAACAAGCTCCCAATACCACACCCTATGAACTCTTTTTCGGAAGAAAAGTTAGTTTGTATAATCTAAAGATTTTCGGCTGTGTAGCATGGTTGCATACACCTAAAGAACGTAGAAGGAAATGGGATAATAAATCACAAAAGATGATTTTCTTAGGGTACGATAAAACATGCACTAACTTTCGACTCTGGAACCCTTCTACTAGAAAGATTTCTATCTCTAAAGATGTTACTTTTAACGAGACAAAACTCCAACATTACGAACTAGAGGGAGAAAACCTAATCCCAATAAACATTGACTTTAACCAGCCGGCACCACCGACCGAGGATGAATCACCTACAACGCTACAATTTCCCACGCCGCCGGCATTCCACCCGATGATAACTCGATCTAAAAAGAAAGCAGATTCTTGTAACTACCATTTTGTCGATGATGGACTTCTCATGTCTCGGAACAAGGACGATATCGATTCTGTCGTCCAGGAACTATCTCACGAGTTCAATATAACGTCTAGAGATGCAGACTATTTCGTAGGACTTCAGATTGAACAATCAGAGGATAGATCGAAGATCTATATCCACCAATCTTCATACATAAACAAGATTTTAGATAAATTCAACATGATTGATTGCAAACCCGCAGCAGTACCCATGGACCCGAGTACAGTCCTAACTAAAGCTGATTGCCCAGACTTAGATAGAAATGGAAATTCATCAAAATTTCCTTACAGAGAAGCCGTAGGCTCAGTAATGTTTGCCTCTTCTGTTTCTAGACCGGACATAGCTTTTGCAACATCACAGTTAAGTAAATACCTTGACAACCCAGGACAGACACACTGGACAGCAATTAAAAGTGTATTTCGCTACTTGAAAGCAACACCACAATTAGGAATATTGTACGCTAGCCATCAAGAGTTAACAGGTTACTCAGATAGCGATTATGCTAGGGACATTGATTCAAGGAAAAGTACTACAGGTTACATCTTCATGTTAAACCATGGTGCTGTTTCTTGGTCAAGCCAAAAGCAATCGACAGTTGCCCTCTCGACAACAGAAAGTGAATATATTGCTGCCTGTGCTGCTACAAAAGAAATGGTCTGGCTACGCAGACTTCTTAAGGATATCGGGATTAAGATGGACAGACCCACAGTACTCAACATGGATAATCAAGCAGCCATAAAGCTAGTGCAGAATCCCGAGTTCCATAAGAGAACGAAGCACATTGATGTACGATATCACTACATTCGTACTAAACAGGAAGATGGTGAGCTGATCACAAGATATGTCAGCACTCTTCAGCAGACGGCTGACCTCCTGACGAAACCTTTGGGACCGAAACACTTCAGGCGGCTCCTAGAAAACTTGAACGTTATAAATTTCAAGAGGGAGTGTTAGAAATGTGAAATTTATAGAGTCGCTGTTTCATCCCAAGTCGACCTTGGCACATGTACACTGAGGCGGCGCCCCTTTCCATGTGTGACGTCACTACCTACCCCTCTTTCCTTTTCCTGCCTGCTGCTGGCTGATTACAACTGTCATTCTATCCCTCTTTTGATTTTCTCTAAACTTGTATAACCAATAAATCAATTGGCACTCTGCTTTAACGAGTCATTCGTTAATATTTCCAATAATTTATTCTTTATTGTTTATTTATTTATTATTATTTTTTATTTATTCTTTATTATTTTTTATTATTTATTGTTTTTATTTATTTAAAAAAATTATCTATTTTTTATTTATTTATTTATTTATATAAAATTTATAAAAAATATTTTTAAAATAATCTTTTTATAATAACGAAAAGATTCAAAAAGGATAAGTTTCTTTATTTTCGTTATTATAATTATTGAAAGGATTATTCGTCTTAAAATAATCTTTTCCCTGGAGGCTTTATGTTTTTATCTTTATTTCGTATTGTATAGGTTGAATGTTGTATATAACATCAAGATGATATGTAACTACAAAACGGCGTCAATAAAACAGACACCCGGGAGAGAAAGGGACTGTGAAACGGGAAGGATAGTATAAACAAGAGAGATTTATTATAACACGAATAAAATCATAAAGGATGAGTTTCTTTATTGGTAAAAACCGATTAGAGCCTTCGGGCGCAAGCAGCCCTTCTACAGGAATTAAATGAAACAAGTTAATCAGACATGTATATATACATATATATTTTTAAAAATTTGCATACCTAGGATTATTTATAAAATTTTTATTAAGTAATAACTATTGCTATGTAAATTAATCTAGGGGGTCGGTGGAAGGCTGGTTAAACCGTTTGGTTTACGACCACTACGACCCGGGTTCGATCCCCGCATTGGACACTTTTTTCTGTTTAAAAAAAAAATGCTTCAATGGCCCCCCGATTCTTGCAAAAGTCCAACCCCACCAGCGAGTGCAAGTAACCAAACGGGGCTCTGGCACATTTGTAAGTGCAAAGTCGAACTGCTTTCACATGTGTAGACATGTGGTGCACTTACAGTAAAAAGCAGTCGCCTACTACCCACCATGATTATCATGGCCTGTACCACGTGTACTAGGGATAAGCAAAAAAAAATTAATCTGTCTGCTAATATTATTAAATGCAAAATTATAAAATGTTGTAATGAATAAAACAAATTATTATATTTTAGTTTATGGACCAGCCTATCATATGCCTCTGGGATATCGATGTGTCTATTTATACTATTATGTTTTGATGAAATTAATGCTTCCAGTAATAACCTTTTGTTTTTACTATTTATGTTTGTGTAATGAATGTTAGGGTTTGCTAGATTGAAATCATGGCCTGTATTTTTGATGTGTTGTACTATTAGAGATTTGGGGTCATTGTTTTTAATGTTCCTTCTATGTTCGTCCATTCTGTCTTTTATAAGTCTACCTGTTTCACCTACATAAACATTATTGCATTGGTTGCATGATATGGAATATATGGCTTTGCTATTGTAAAGTTTCGATATTGGATAGACATTGGTCGTGACGGTCCCTGATTGAACGTTCTCCCCCTCTGACGCCATCATAAGCTGGAGCTCTCTGAGGACAAACAGAGAGGTATCCAGACAGGACACCAGTAGAGTAGATGGAAATTTTGCCGGGAGGATATTGATCTAAAGAGACAAAGGTCGCCTCTCCCAGCAAAGTTTCCATCTATATTTTAGCCATAGGTATGGCCCAGCCACTTTACCAGCTAAACACCTCTTTGGTAGATTGTCAAGATTCCATTAGATCCCGTGTGGATCTCATGAAATAAAGTCCGCCCTAGACTGACGAGGGCCATTAACCAGAAACCATGGTCTCTAGGTGGACACTTCTCAGTTTACCAAAGCTGGTGTTGTGGCTTTGTCACCGACCTGAGGCCGATAGTTTGTGGAGACGGTCAATAGATGGCGTCTAGTTTTGACGTCTATTTTGATGGTAGAGGCGACCTTTGTCTTTTTAGACCAGTAGAGTAGTCAAGTAGTTAAGATGCCATGTTGCCTGATTGACCAGAGTGATCCCAGGACTCCCATAGTCGACCTCACCATCCTGGGTGTTGCCCCCTCTAAACCGAGGTAACCATATTCCTATACGTGTGGTCTTCATTTATCTTAACGCTAGTGCACCTTCACTTTGGGCCTATGACTGCATATTGTATGAGAAGCCTACTGTGACGTTGTCGACTCAGCTCTTTTTTTTATTACAACATTTATATTATGATGCATCAGCTCGCAATCTGATGAGCCAGACCCTCCCTTTAATTTATTCATTGCAGTAAGGGCAGTAGAAATTATTTTATTTTCAAAAGAATCATACGCGTTTATAATAGTTTCGAATTTTCACAACATATACTCGTATATATGTAGTAATGTAAATAGATATGGAAATCAACACTCCAGAGGTTAGTGATTACAAGAAGACTACTTGCATAGAACAGACGTACTGGCATTGCTCCAGTACTGTCCAGTATGTCTCCTTTGAACTTTTCTTCCAAACTTTTCTTCTAACATTCCCGGCTCTGGAGTGTTCTCTCTACCGGGGTCAAAGGTCAGACCTTTCCTGTTCCCTGTTGTCCTGTTGTGAAGTTATGTGGCTCCAGGTTGTCACGGCTATATCTGGGGACGTCATCCTTTCTTTAAATTTATTAGTTACAAGCAAGTTACAATAATAAAGGATATTTATATATTATATACTGTATAGGTAAATTAATATTAATAGAATACTATATCATAGAATGCAAATATTTAGGTGAAGAAAGAGAAAAACTCTTAAAACACCTTCTGGAGATTTAGCAACCCACTGAAGACGCCGAGAACTATTTCAGAAAAGAAAAATATAGCAATAGAACTCTATAATTTCTACAGATCAATTGTAAATAGATTCACACAAAAAAGCGGTAGTGAGGAAAGTTTTAGAACAGATATGTAAATAAATCCCTTTTCAAACAAAGGCTCACGTGCACATGGAGAAAGGGAGAAAAAATTACTGTATTATTTTGTTGTTGTATGGCGAATCCATACAGGGCAATGGGCCCTAATAAAATCCTTTTTGTTGTTGTTAATAGAATAAAGGTTTATTTGAATGTATCGCGCTGCCAAACACTCAGTCTTTCTTCAACTTTACCTATTAGATAATTCTACGTGAATTCCTCAACATGGAGATTAAGCGTTTTGGGGACAGGAACTCTGTTATAAACAGTGGACTGTACAGGACGGCTTGTGATCCTTGATATGTTCAAGACTTCAGAGGGGCTTCGTCTGAAATAAATATTCGTATATTATTATTTAAAAATAAGATTTTCTGCTTGATTTTTGATTATCTTGAGGATTATGCTATGGTAATGCAGTCGTGTTTAAAATCTTGAAAGTATAATAAAAATAGTAGAGATAGAAATTGCTTTAATTGAGCGTATGGAATTTATAAAAACATAATTTGTGAAAGGTATGCCTGGCTTAAGACGTATGAATGAAAAATGAAAAACTTATTTACATAATGTACATCAGGTTTGAGCCGGCCATCGGGAAAGAGAAAATATCTTTATTTACGGGGCTGCTAACCAAAATAATATGATTTTTGAGCCCCGAAAGAAAAAAAAATCCCACGCAGGGAATCGAATCCGGGCCTTCTGGGTGAAAGCCAGATATCCTAGCCACTAGACCACGGATATATCTTTATTTACGGGGCTGCTAACCAAAATGAATGATTAATTAGACCACGTGGGAAGTATTTCCCTATATAGGGAAGCGTGACCTCTGGCGGTCGATTTAACAGAGTATTTGAATCTATGAAATATGATTTTTAAATAAAATAATATTTTAATAAAACAAATATACTTTTTATTTTATAATATACACTTTTTATTTCTGTTTTATATGGCTTTATTGTAGTTTTATTTTTTATTTGCTTGCTGTTGACTGGGTCTAGTTGTTTGGCCTTGTATAACCTTGTATGGACATTGGAATAAGGTGATTTCAATCTCTTCGAGAAAAGGTTTCGCCAAATTTTTCTGTTTGTTCCAGAAAGAAAAGCATCAGCCTTATGCTAACATCTTCAGGTAAGTCTAACAACGTAGACAGCAATGGTAGTCTAGTGTTCTAAAATTTCTCTATGGGAATAAAAAAAAATCCCTCAAATATATTTACCTTATTTAAAACCAAAATAAACAATGTATTTATTAATATTGTCATCGTTTGAGGGAGATTAATAGAATCGCTGAATGTCGTGGTCCATTTGCATGAGGAAAGTGAAGAATAGAACGTGGCTGATTCCTCACTCAGCTTTTCGGTGATACGTTTACTTATGTACGGTGTGGCCACTGGACATGTGTCGGATAGGAGCTCTATCTATGCTTCCTTCCTGTGGTGAATCTGTATAGTACCCTGGAGGCTGTTGTTGGGTTCTGTGCTGTCTTGAGTATAGGAGCTCTATTTATGCTTCCTTCCTGTGGTGAATCTGTATAGTACCCTGGAGGCTGTGGTTGGGTTCTGTGCTGCCTTGAGTATAGGAGCTCTATCTGTGCTTCCTTCCTGTGGTGAATCTGTATAAGACCCTGGAGGCTGTTTTTGGGTTCTGTGCTGCCTGGAGTATAGGAGCTCTATCTATGCTTCCTTCCTGTGGTGAATCTGTATAGTACCCTGGAGGCTGTGGTTGGGTTCTGTGCTGCCTTGAGTATAGGAGCTCTATCTGTGCTTCCTTCCTGTGGTGAATCTGTATAAGACCCTGGAGGCTGTTTTGGGGTTCTGTGCTGCCTGGAGTATAGGAGCTCTATCTATGCTTCCTTCCTGTGGTGAATCTGTATAAGACCCTGGAGGCTGTTGTTGGGTTCTGTGCTGCCTGGAATATAGGACTCTATCTATGCTTCCTTCCTGTGGTGAATCAGTATAAGACCCTGGAGGCTTTTGTTGGGTTCTGTGCTGCCTGGAATATAGGACTCTATCTATGCTTCCTTCCTGTGGTGAATCAGTATAAGACCCTGGAGGCTGTTGTTGGGTTCTGTGCTGCCTGGAGTATAAGAGCTCTATCTATGCTTCCTTCCTGTGGTGAATCTGTATAAGACCCTGGAGGCTGTTGTTGGGTTCTGTGCTACCTGGAGTATATGAGCTCTATCTATGCTTCCTTCCTGTGGTAAATCTGTATAAGACCCTGGAGGCTGTTGTTGGGTTCTGTGCTGCCTGGAGTATAGGAGCTCTATCTATGCTTCCTTCCTGTGGTGAATCTGTATAAGACCCTGGAGGCTGTTGTTGGGTTCTGTGCTGCCTGGAGTATATGAGCTCTATCTATGCTTCCTTCCTGTGGTGAATCTGTATAAGACCCTGGAGGCTGTTGTTGGGTTCTGTGCTGCCTGGAGTATAGGAGCTCTATCTATGCTTCCTTCCTGTGGTGAATCTGTATAAGACCCTGGAGGCTGTTGTTGGGTTCTGTGCTGCCTGGAGTATATGAGCTCTATCTATGCTTCCTTCCTGTGGTGAATCAGTATAAGACCCTGGAGGCTGTTGTTGGGTTCTGTGCTGCCTGGAGTATAAGAGCTCTATCTATGCTTCCTTCCTGTGGTGAATCTGTATAAGACCCTGGAGGCTGTTGTTGGGTTCTGTGCTACCTGGAGTATATGAGCTCTATCTATGCTTCCTTCCTGTGGTAAATCTGTATAAGACCCTGGAGGCTGTTGTTGGGTTCTGTGCTGCCTGGAGTATAGGAGCTCTATCTATGCTTCCTTCCTGTGGTGAATCTGTATAAGACCCTGGAGGCTGTTGTTGGGTTCTGTGCTGCCTGGAGTATATGAGCTCTATCTATGCTTCCTTCCTGTGGTGAATCTGTATAAGACCCTGGAGGCTGTTGTTGGGTTCTGTGCTGCCTGGAGTATAGGAGCTCTATCTATGCTTCCTTCCTGTGGTGAATCTGTATAAGACCCTGGAGGCTGTTGTTGGGTTCTGTGCTGCCTGGAGTATATGAGCTCTATCTATGCTTCCTTCCTGTGGTGAATCTGTATAAGACCCTGGAGGCTGTTGTTGGGTTCTGTGCTGCCTGGAATATAGGATTCTATCTATGCTTCCTTCCTGTGGTGAATCAGTATAAGACCCTGGAGGCTGTTGTTGGGTTCTGTGCTGCCTGGAGTATAGGAGCTCTATCTATGCTTCCTTCCTGTGGTGAATCTGTATAAGACCCTGGAGGCTGTTGTTGGGTTCTGTGCTGCCTGGAGTATAGGAGTTCTATCTATGCTTCCTTCCTGTGGTGAATCTGTATAAGACCCTGGAGGCTGTTGTTGGGTTCTGTGCTGCCTGGAGTATAAGAGCTCTATCTGTGCTTCCTTCCTGTGGTGAATCTGTATAAGACCCTGGAGGCTGTTGTTGGGTTCTTCCTGCCTGGAGTATAGGAGCTCTATCTATGCTTCCTTCCTGTGGTAAATCTGTATAAGACCCTGGAGGCTGTTGTTGGGTTCTGTGCTGCCTGGAGTATAAGAGCTCTATCTGTGCTTCCTTCCTGTGGTGAATCTGTATAAGACCCTGGAGGCTGTTGTTGGGTTCTGTGCTGCCTGGAGTATAGGAGCTCTATCTATGCTTCCTTCCTGTGGTGAATCTGTATAAGACCCTGGAGGCTGTTGTTGGGTTCTGTGCTGCCTGGAGTATAGGAGCTCTATCTATGCTTCCTTCCTGTGGTGAATCTGTATAAGACCCTGGAGGCTGTTGTTGGGTTCTGTGCTGCCTGGAGTATAGGAGCTCTATCTATGCTTCCTTTCTGTGGTGAATCTGTATAAGACCCTGGAGGCTGTTGTTGGGTTCTGTGCTGCCTGGAGTATAGGAGCTCTATCTATGCTTCCTTCCTGTGGTGAATCAGTATAAGACCCTGGAGGCTGTTGTTGGGTTCTGTGCTGCCTGGAGTATAGGAGCTCTATCTATGCTTCCTTCCTGTGGTGAATCTGTATAAGACCCTGGAGGCTGTTGTTGGGTTCTGTGCTGCCTGGAGTATAGGAGCTCTATCTATGCTTCCTTCCTGTGGTGAATCTGTATAAGACCCTGGAGGCTGTTGTTGGGTTCTGTGCTGCCTGGAGTATAGGAGCTCTATCTATGCTTCCTTCCTGTGGTGAATCTGTATAAGACCCTGGAGGCTGTTGTTGGGTTCTGTGCTGCCTGGAGTATAGGAGCTCTATCTATGCTTCCTTCCTGTGGTGAATCTGTATAAGACCCTGGAGGCTGTTGTTGGGTTCTGTGCTGCCTGGAGTATAGGAGCTCTATCTATGCTTCTTCCTGTGGTGAATCAGTATAAGACCCTGGAGGCTGTTGTTGGGTTCTGTGCTGCCTGGAGTATAGGAGCTCTATCTATGCTTCCTTCCTGTGGTGAATCAGTATAAGACCCTGGAGGCTGTTGTTGGGTTCTGTGCTGCCTGGAGTATAGGAGCTCTATCTATGCTTCCTTCCTGTGGTGAATCTGTATAAGACCCTGGAGGCTGTTGTTGGGTTCTGTGCTGCCTGGAGTATAGGAGCTCTATCTATGCTTCCTTCCTGTGGTGAATCTGTATAAGACCCTGGAGGCTGTTGTTGGGTTCTGTGCTGCCTGGAGTATAGGAGCTCTATCTATGCTTCCTTCCTGTGGTGAATCAGTATAAGACCCTGGAGGCTGTTGTTGGGTTCTGTGCTGCCTGGAGTATAGGAGCTCTATCTATGCTTCCTTCCTGTGGTGAATCTATATAAGACCCTGGAGGCTGTTGTTGGGTTCTGTGCTGCCTGGAGTATAGGAGCTCTATCTATGCTTCCTTCCTGTGGTGAATCTATATAAGACCCTGGAGGCTGTTGTTGGGTTCTGTGCTGCCTGGAGTATAGGAGCTCTATCTATGCTTCCTTCCTGTGGTGAATCTATATAAGACCCTGGAGGCTGTTGTTGGGTTCTGTGCTGCCTGGAGTATAGGAGCTCTATCTATGCTTCCTTCCTGTGGTGAATCTATATAAGACCCTGGAGGCTGTTGTTGGGTTCTGTGCTGCCTGGAGTATAGGAGCTCTATCTATGCTTCCTTCCTGTGGTGAATCTATATAAGACCCTGGAGGCTGTTGTTGGGTTCTGTGCTGCCTGGAGTATAGGAGCTCTATCTATGCTTCCTTCCTGTGGTAAATCTGTATAAGACCCTGGAGACTGTTGTTGGGTTCTGTGCTGCCTGGAGTATAGAATCTCTATCTATGCTTCCTTCCTGTGGTAAATCTGTATAAGACCCTGGAGACTGTTGTTGGGTTCTGTGCTGCCTGGAGTATAGGAGCTCTATCTATGCTTCCTTCCTGTGGTGAATCTGTATAAGACCCTGGAGACTGTTGTTGGGTTCTGTGCTGCCTGGAGTATAGAATCTCTATCTATGCTTCCTTCCTGTGGTAAATCTGTATAAGACCCTGGAGACTGTTGTTGGGTTCTGTGCTGCCTGGAGAATAGGAGCTCTATCTATGCTTCCTTCCTGTGGTAAATCTGTATAAGACCCTGGAGACTGTTGTTGGGTTCTGTGCTGCCTGGAGTATAGGAGCTCTATCTATGCTTCCTTCCTGTGGTAAATATGTATACGATCGGTGGTCTTAATAAAGCTTTGTGTGTGTACTCAACTCTATATCCTGTTGTTGTCTCTGTTGTTTTTGCTGTTTCTGTTGTTGTTGTTTTTGCTGCTGTTGTTTTTATTGTCTCTGTTGATGTTGTCTGTTTTGTTCTCTGTTGTTTCTGTGTTGTTGTTGTCTTGCTGTTTTTGCTGCTATTGTTGTTGGAATCCAGTCTATCTATGTGCGTGCAGCAAGGATCGCTACGTGAAGATAGAAGTGAAGGTCAACAATGCTGAGATGGTGGTGTACACCCAGAAGCCAAAGTACGATGTGAGTATCTTCATAATTTACCTTAATACTATACTTGGTATATCTAGATGAAACTTCTCGCCATGCTCATCCCTAACTGTACCAAGATTGTCTGGAATCTAGATGTGCGTTATGTTTAACTAAAGGACAAAGGCCAGTTTAAAGGTTTTACGGTGAAGAAGAATATGTTGGTCTGCCAATCAGAAAGCTACCAACGATGAGCCTTGCGCAATCGCTTTAAATTGGCCAATCAGTTGTTCTCCAATTTTTCAACATTATTCTTGAACGTTCTGAAACATTATATTCTGGAATGTGCGCTTTTCTTTTAATTCTACGTAGCAATATACAGTTAAACCTATTTATAGCGCCCCCTCTAAATAACGCATCCCTCTCTATACGCCCGATTTTTTTTAAATACGTAGTACGATGTGATTTACATTAAAAGTGACCTGTATATAGCACCCTCTCTTTATAGCACCCTATTTTGGTGAGTCCCAAAAGGGGGCACTATAGACAGGTTTAACTGTACATTAAAAGTGACCTGTCTATAACACCCCCTCTCTATAGCACCCTATTATGGCGAGTCCCAAGAAGTGGCGCTATAGACAGGTTTAGCTGTACATTAAAAGTGACCTGTCTATAGCACCCCCTCTCTATAGCACTTCCAAGTCGTTCCGCCAAGAGATCAACACCACAGAGGTCCGTACGTCTCTTGACCTCACGGACAATACAGCCGCTACATATTCATTTTGTCTCCTCTCTAATTGTAAATACGCTGCTGTATCACCTCATAAGCATAAATAAATAAATCTATAGCACTCTGTTTTGGCGAGTCGCAAGAAGGGGCGCTATAGACAGGTTTAACTGTACATTAAAAGTGACCTGTCTATAACACCCTCTCTCTATAGCACCCTATTTTGGTGAGTCTCAAGAGGGGGCGCTATAGACAGGTTTACCTGTACAGTAAAAGTGACCTGTCTATAGCACCCACTCTCTACAGCACCCTATTTTGGCGAGTCCCAAGAAGTGGCGCTATAGACAGGTTTAACTGTACATTAAAAGTGACCTGTCTATAGCACCCCCTCTCTATAGCACTCTATTTTAACGAGTCGCAAGAAGGGGCGCTATAGACAGGTTTAACTGTACGTTAAAAGTGACCTGTCTATAGCACCCCCTCTCTATAGCACCGTTTTTTTTGGCGAGTCCCAAGAAGGGGCGCTATAGACAGGTTTAACTGTACATTAAAAGTGACCTGTCTATAGCACCCCCTCTCTATAGCACTCTATTTTGGCGAGTCCCAAGAAGGGGCGCTATAGACAGGTTTAACTGTACATTAAAAGTGACCTGTCTATAGCACCCTATTTTGGTGAGTCCCAAGAAGGGGCGCTATAGACAGGTTTAACTGTACATTAAAAGTGACCTGTCTATAGCACCCTATTTTGGTGAGTCCCAAGAAGGGGCGCTATAGACAGGTTTAACTGTACATTAAAAGCGACCTGTCTATAGCACCCTCTCTCTATAGCACCCTATTTTGGCGAGTCCCAAGAGGGGGCGCTATAGACAGGTTTAACTGTACATTAAAAGTGACCTGTCTATAGCACCCCCTCTCTATAGCACCCTATTTTGGTGAGTCCCAAGAGGGGGCGCTATAGACAGGTTTAACTGTACATTAAAAGTGACCTGTCTATAGCACCCCCTCTCTATAGCACTCTATTTTGGCGAGTCCCAAGAAGGGGCGCTATAGACAGGTTCAACTGTACATTAAAAGTGACCTGTCTATAGCACCCCCTCTCTATAGCACCCTATTTTGGTGAGTCCCAAGAGGGGGCGCTGTAGACAGGTTTAACTGTACATTAAAAGTGACCTGTCTATAGCACCCCCTCTCTATAGCACCCTATTTTGGTGAGTCCCAAGAGGGGGCGCTGTAGACAGGTTTAACTGTACATTAAAAGTGACCTGTCTATAGCACCCCCTCTCTATAGCACCCTATTTTGGTGAGTCCCAAGAGGGGGCACTATAGACAGGTTTAACTGTACATTAAAAGTGACCTGTCTATAGCACCCTATTTTGGTGAGTCCCAAGAGGGGGCACTATAGACAGGTTTAACTGTACATTAAAAGTTACCTGTCTATAGCACCCTATTTTGGTGAGTCCCAAGAGGGGGCGCTATAGACAGGTTTAACTGTACATTAAAAGTGACCTGTCTATAGCACCCTATTTTGGTGAGTCCCAAGAGGGGGCGCTATAGACAGGTTTAACTGTGTGTATATGGTGTCCACGAGTATAACTGTGCTGAGAAAGGTTTACCAGACTTCACAGATGGATTGATAATGGACAATGGTGTGTGTAGAGCATTGAGATCTTCTCCTATCTCGGTGGCTACATGGGGATGTGGCTGGGCATCTGCTTACTGTCAGGGTTCGAACTGATGGAGATTTTCTGGCTCGCTGTCGCCTACAGCACATGCCAACATCCTAACATCCAGTAATACATCCATAGCTCTCACTATGGAAAATGAAACTTTTCACAGTAGAGCTGCTCATCCACACTTTTCCCTGTATTCCTTTTTTGATGTATTCTTTGATGGATAATGGGTGTCAGTTAAAGTTCTTTAATTTTTTCAAGACATCAAGATGGAAAAAACACCTAACAAAGTAACTGAACTATGTGGAAATATTTTTTTCTTCACAAGATGCAACCATTTACTCAATAATCTACTTCTTCACTGTGTTCTATGTACGATGCCTGTTGTACATAGATATTGTTTTTCTTTTTTTATTTTCTTAGCGAGGATTTCTTACCCGGCTTCTCATTTCTTTACATTTCTAACAGGAGTATTTATAAGATGGAATGTCTTAATAAAGGCTTGTGTGTGATATGGAGCCTAATGTGGAAACAAGAATCCAACAACCATGTACATATTATGTTTTTTTTGTTATGAAAAGCAAGACCAATGCATTAACTTTTCACATATTATAGAAAACAGAACAGACAATATGTATAACAACAGATGATGGATCTAACTTAAAGAAAGGACAATGTTAATCTCATAATACAAGGGTGAGTAGAAAAGTAAGGTTTTCTACAAGATAATTTCCGAACGCGCGTTGCTAGGTGAAATCCGACAACACCGCTGCCTTCCTTGGTTCCCCCTCTACCGTCTAGAACCTTCCCGGTGATCTTGGGACGCTCAGTCGCTGTCTGGCAGCCGTTCGCGATGGAGCTTCCCCTTAGCTCTCCCGCCAAGTGCGAGTTGCGCTCAGTTATACGCTTTTTAAATGCAAAAAATAATTCTCCGGTCGAAATTCACCATCAGTTAGTGGAAGTGTATGGTGAGAAGTGCATGACATCAAAAATGTGCGGAAATGGTACCGGGAGTTTAACGAGGGGCGGATAAACGTCCACGATGAACAGCGGTCTGGGCGGCCGAGTTTGCCGGAATCAACTGTGGCTCGAATCGACGAAATGGTGCGCGCAAACCGGCGGATAACCCTTGAAGAGATCGAGGATGGCCTGAATGAAGATTGCAGCCACTTCTCCGTGCACAAGATTGTGTCTGAGACCCTCGGCTACAGAAAGGTGTCCGCCAGGTGGGTCGACAAGTGGCTCAAAGAGGCGGCGGGAGAGTGGTACAACACCGGAATTACAAAGTTGGTTGACAGGATGAAAAAGTGATTGAGCATCAAGGCGACTGTGTAGAAAAATAGCAAAGTGTCTAACCTTTCCAATGATGTATAAAAAGTTGTGATTAAATGTGTTTTTCTATGAAAAAAAAATAGACCTTACTTTTCTACTCACCCTCGTACCTCTTATAACTACAGAAATGTTGTGTGGAACAATAAAACAGAGAGAGAAATACCCTTAGAAATATTGTTCAGTATCTCTACAACCACAGGAAGCTCCATGGGACACCTGTCAATCATCACTAGACCCCGGGGGGACCACAGATGTGAGGGGTTCTCAGAATCTTATCTGTGAATAAGGAAAAGGTGGCTGACCACTCTCATTATTAAAAATAAAGAAGGCATATCCTGACCAGGAACACATGAGCTTTTTAGATGGCAGAGCGCCATCTAGTGGAACAGAAATCAACTAAACATTGATTTAGCCTGTTCCCTGATATTTGGCCAACCCAATTTCTTGATAAATGAAGAAAAGCCATCCACAAACTCTTCCACTCCCCCTCATCCACGAACACCACTCTCATTACCTTGGGATAAGTTGTTCTCCCTATAAATACCTCTTGTATATAATTTTATTGGGGAACTAAAAGGTAAATACCCACCTTTATAATAAATTAATTATTCCCAAATATGCTTTAAACACAAGGTAATAAGACCAAATCCATATAAATAGTGTGTGATGTTTCGATAACAATGCTGTTACTGAAACGTCACACAGTTTTATTTATTTGAATTTGGTCTTATTACCTTGTGTTTATAGTGTGTGTGTGTGAGATATTTGGTCTTATTCCTTTATTATGATTTATCTCCTACTGGTTTCTTATACATAAATGGATTGACATTCTACGCACGATGCTGAATATATTGCATTTTGTTTCTGTTGGAGTTATGTTGTTGTTGTTGTTTCTTATCCCCTTGTGTAAAGATTACACGAATTCCATGAGTCCATGCTCCTCGAGCTGCTTTATGATGAGCAGCGGCCTCTCCCAAAGGTCCTGTCTAGTGCATCTAATGCAAGCCAAAATGTGTTCTGGAGCTGCAGGTGACAAGCTACATTTTGGGCAAGTGGGGTAGATTTTGTTATTATTTTCTATCTTTAATGGCTTGAGATGGTCTATTCTAAATCTTGTTAGTGTTGTTTGATGCTGTCTATTTCTGATGTTCAGAGCTCCTCCTGGGTTCACTCCACTGTACCAACTGTGCTTAGGTGGGATCTTCCAGTTCTTGTTTATTTTTGTTTTGGCTACTGTTTCTATTTCTTTAAAAGTAAGTTTATTTTTCTGTGGCAAGGGTTCTTTTGTGCCTTTTTTCGATAGCACATCAACAGCTTCATTGCCTTCAATTCCAACATGTGAGGGTATCCATTGAAGGTGAATTTTTGAGGTTTTTGAGAGTTTTTGGAGATACCCAATTATGGAATGGGGTGTAGGGGTGCAGCTTTCGTTGATCATGGCACCATGATCCAGGCACACTTTGGTGAAAGTAGTGTTGGAGTTATGGTCCGGTTTAATGTGGGATTTCTCAGAAAATTTGGTTCTTGGGCTGTGAAAGATAATTCTTATTCTGTATTTCTTTATTACTAGTCATATTTATCTTCTTCTTTCTTATCTCCACTCAATCATATCAGGATATCAAGCTTGTAGAGTTTGAAACCATCATTACTGGGTGAAGTAGAATGTCATTAAGACTGGGAGCACTACTCAGTAGAAGGCCACTGACTTAGCTCCAAAAGAAATGGCCGCCTCTGACATGAGGAACAGACGCCATGTGCAGCCGCTCCTAACATGGAGTACAAACATCCTGTATCCCTGGAGACCTTACAGGGTACAATCAGCATGGCCAGCTGAGCCCAGGTTTTATAGTGAGCTTGTTACTGCTCCTCCTTTTTATCTGGGCTTGGGACCGGCAAGGGTGAAGTTTCTCAGTATTTTTAAAGAGGTCTTTCTCCTCTTTCAAACAATGCTGGGTCAGAGTTATTTCACAGCTGGCCTTATCTGGAGGTTGTTCTGGAGGTGTGTATGTGCGTGTGAAAGAAGAATCAAGAGGAATCAACAAATAGAAAATGTGTTTCCTGATAGCAAAAGAAAGTAAATGTTCAACATGCGATGATGTAGTGGGGGAGGGAGGTTCAGGAGGCTGAAGCCAGGATAACATCCACCACCTTCTCTATCTCCTCCGTGGACAGGAGAGAGTTGACGGCCAGGCGGATACTGGGCGGGGGAATCTGGAGCTCTTCCTTCTGTAGGTACCTGGCTACAGTCAGGGCAACTCCTTTGTCTCTGGCCTGTACACACATACAGTACTGTACACTTGGCTACGGCTGGGTGGATATCTAACATGAAACATCCATAAAGGAAACCATTTAGCACAATTTTTTTTCTTTTTTTACAAATGAACACAAGGTAATAAGACCAAATCCAACTCCGCCTTTGCCAGTCCCAAGCCCGGATGGAAAAGGAGGAGGGGGAGCAGTAACAAGCTCACTATAAACCTGGGCTCAGCTGGCCATGCTGATAGTACCCTGTAAGGTCTCCAGGGATACAGGATGTTTGTACTCCATGTTAGGAGTGGCTGTACATGGTGTCTGTTCCTCATGTCAGAGGCGGCCATTTCTTTTGGAGCTAAGTCAGTGGCTTGCTACTGAGTAGTGCTCCCAGTCTTAATGACATTCTACTTCACCCAGTCATGATGGTTGTCAAACAGACACCATCAACAAGCTCTACAAGCTTGATAACCTGATATGATCGAGTGGAGATAAGAAAGAAGAAGACCTAATCCAAATAATTTATTAGTGTGTGACATTTCAGCAACAGCATTGTTACCATCATCAGACAAAAGAATAATAATAATATTATATCATTTATTCTTTTGTCTGATGATGGTAACAATGCTGTTGCCAAAACGTCACACACTAATAAATTATTTGGATTAGGTCTTATTTTCTTGTATTACAAATAAAATATAAATGATGGCATCTCCTTATTGTGCAACTGAAATTTGCTGAAGGCTTACATCATCTATTGGAATAAATATCAACTATTCTTTTTTATTTGTTCCGATATATGGCGCAAGCCATCAGCAACTTTCAGTTACACAATAAAGAGATGTCTTTTTCATAATTTATGCACCTTATCCCAGTACAATATTACATTTGTACTATTTTTTTCACAAAATATAAATTGTTTTTTTTTTTTATTTATCCCTAGTACACATGGTACAGGCCATGATAATCATGGTGGGTAGAAGTAGGCGACTGCTTTTACTGTAAGTACACCACATGTCACACACTATTTATTTGGATTTGTTCTTATTCCCTTATTAAATTTGACACAATGATAAAGCACAATTTGGATTATAGATAATAATACAAGGTAATAAGACCTAATCCAAATAATTTAATAGTGTGTGACGTTTCGGTAACAGCATTGTTACCATCTTCAGACAAAAGAATAAATGAGAAATAATACCACAGCAAGTTCTTAAATAGTACTGTTATCAAGTGTTTAAACAAGATAACACATAAGGAAAAATAGTTTTTTAACACTTTGAAGACCAACCCCGTTTTTATACGTTGCGGCACTTTAAAAATCAATAGAAAATCATAGAACGAAGTACGTCAAGAAATCTCTTCGGCAAATCATCGGCCTATCATGAATAGTTACAAAAATGATCACTAGATGTCAGGACGATACTGTTGGCAGGCAAAAAAATTAGTCATCTGTCGCTCAATCTCATTGGCTAGCTTGCTGACAAACTGATAACAGGCAAGTTTGTTTTTGTTATCTCTAATCTCTTTTCGCTCATTTTTTTCTAAGTTATTTTGCCTCTAATTTCATAACGTTATTGGAATGAATCCTTTGGATTAACCTAGCACTTCAAAAGGTTTGGGATCAGAAGTTCATTTAGATGAAGACATTCAAGATATTCTTGAATATCTTTACGATTCTGGCTCAGAAATTGATGATGAAGTGAAGGATCCTGATTACGAAAATTCAGCCTCCGATGAATTAGAATTTGAGGAGGAAGAAAGGGAAGAAATTCCTGCTAAACGGCCGCGATTAGAAGTAGCTCCAGTTCGCATGCTGACGACGTGTCGGGACACATCCACTGCCGCCGCCGCTGGCTCCAATGTTGCCGCCGGCACCTGGAGGAAAGATGATCCCTCCCCCCCAACTCCTCCCCCTTTCACCGCCCGCCCTGGACTAAATTTAGTGGGGGATGTTTCCTCACCATTTGATGCGTTCAGTCTCTTCTTTACAGAGAATATTTTCAAAAGCATCAAAGAGGAAACAAACCGATATGCCAGGAGTATTATTGATCAGGAGTCCAAGAAGGGTCCTTTCAAGCCTCATGGCATGCTGGCTAAGTGGAAGGCTGTGTCAGTGGCACAGATAAAGCTCTTTTTCTGTGTCATCATACACATGTCTTTGGTGAAGAAGCCTGGGATGAAAGACTACTGGTCTACTCACGGATTCCTGAAGAATGCCTTTTGCCAGTCCATAAATATGCCAAGGACACTATTTATGAGAATTTTGTCAATGCTACATTTGAATGACAATTCAAAATACATTGAATATGGAAAACAAGGGCATGACAGACTCTTCAAAATAAGACCAGTTTTGGAATCCCTCATATATTCTTTTGGGAATGCCTACACTCCTCAGCAAAATCTCACTATTGATGAGGCGATGTGTCCATTCAGAGGACGTGTGGGTTTTCGAGTGTATATAAAAGGAAAACCTCATAAATATGGCATCAAGATATTCCAGATTTGTGAGCTGTATCTGGATACGCTTACAATCTTGATATCTACACTGGCAAGGATCCTGAGCAGCCAGAGCACAACTCCATTCCGAACCTCATGGACAGGCTGGCAAAGAGGTTTTATGGACAAGGCTATCATATCTATTTTGATAGGTGGTTTTCCTCTCCTGAGTTATTTGATAAACTTTGGGAAAAAAAGACCCTAGCTGTTGGCACAGTTATGCCTTCCAGGAAAACGATGCCAAAAACCGAATTTTCCCAAAAACTAAAGAGAGGAGAGATTATAAAGATGAGAAGAAAGCATCTTTTAGCCATCAAATGGAAAGATGTTAGAGATGTTTTCATGCTCTCCACTGTCCATGAAGGTAAAATGATGCCAGTTAAGCCCAAAACCCCAACCAGAGAAGAGTTGTTCAAGCCTGATGCTGTCATCGATTACAACAAGGGGAAGGTAGGAGTGGACCGGAGCGATCAGATGATGGCATATTATTCTTTTAGCAGGAAAACATTGAAATGGTGGAAAAAAATATTCTTCCATCTTTTTTCACTTTGTTTTGTAAATGGCAACATCATTTACAATAAAGCAAATCCTGATAAAAAAATAAGTCTGAAGGACTTCTATCTGGCTGTCGGTGGGGAGTTGCTCAATCAGGCAAGAGCATTGAACACTCTGAAAAAGAAACAACTTCGAAAACTGATGTTGCCAGGCTACTTGGGAAGCACTACTGCTATAAAATAGCCCCAGAAAGTGGAAAAGCAGTGCAAAGAAGGTGCAAAGTTTGTGCAGATAGTGCAAAGCACAAGACTGGGAAGGCAGCCCGGAAGGACACCAGATTTGAGTGCAAACAATGCAAGATTCCACTTTGCGTTGGAGAGTGCTTCGAAAAGTACCATACAGAAATGAAGTACTGGGAATAAAAATGTATATAAATGTAAAAATTTTAATAATTTCCTCTGATTATTTTTTTTACAAACAGTGGCGTTTTTTTTGGCAGTTTGCATTTTTTTAGTTCTTTTTTTATTTTGAAAAAGTGCCAATAAACATATATTTTTTTATTGCATTTTTGTGTTTTATAGACATATTTTGATACAAGCATCAAATTTCACTGTTCAAGGTAATATATTTTTATAAATATGATTTTAAAAAAAAATCAAGTTTTATCCTGGTTCACAGGGCTATTTGGGTTGTGAAACCAAAGTTCCTCAAAGTGTTAAGACAACTTTTAATTCTAAGAAGAATATTTCAAGCTGTCTTAAAAAAAACTTATTTTTCCTTATTTGTTATCTTGTTTAAACACTTGATAACAGTACTATTTAAGAACTTGCGGTGATATTTTTTCTCATTTATTCTTTTGTCTGATGATGGTGACAATGCTGTTGCCAAAACATCACACTTTAATAAATTATTTAGATTAGGTCTTATTACCTTGTAAAATTTGATACAAGGTTTGACACTAAGCTCTGGAAAGACAAGTCAAGATGTGAGTGAAAGAGAAAATAAAGGTTGATGAACCAGTCAAACTGTAACGGTGTAACAATACCAATTCATGTATTTTACTCTAAGGTATTTCAATTGGGTTGTGTCAGAAACAGACCAAAACCAAAGAGGGGGTCGGTAGAAGGATGGTCTAAACCATTGGTTTTTCGACCGCTACGACCCAGGTTATATTCCCGAATTGGGCACTTTTTTTCTGATTAAAAAAATGCTCCAATGGCCCCCAAATCTTGTAAAAGTCCAACCCCACCAGCGAGTGCAAGTAACCAAACAGGGCTCTGGCACATTTGTAAGTGCAAAGTTGAACTGCTTTTCACATGTGTAGGCATGTGGTGTACTTACAGTAAAAGCAGTCGCCTACCTCTACCCACCATGATTATCATGGCCTGTACCATGTGTAGACATGTGGTGTACTTACAGTAAAAGTAGTCGCTAACTACCCACCAGGATTATCATGGCCTGTACCATGTGTAGACATGTGGTGTACTTACAGTAAAAGTAGTCGCTAACTACCCACCAGGATTATCATGGCCTGTACCATGTGTAGACATGTGGTGTACTTACAGTAAAAGCAGTCCTTAACTACCCACCATGATTATCATGGTCTGTACCACGTATACTAGAGATAAGCAAAAAAAAAAAACAGAAAAAATACCAAAACATTACCAATATATGTGGTGGAAGATGTATTAAGTGTTTCTCTGTTTAAAAAAAACAACACATTTCTTGCATTAATCAAGACACCAAATCATTTGATAGCATTCCGCCATTTCGAACTACAAGGTAATAAGACCATGTAGAGCTCTAATCTATAATCCAAATTGTTCCTTATCATTTCCGCTATTCAAGATGGTGGCTTTGCTCCCATATCTACTGTAATTGGACAGAGCACATGTCACACAGCTGGTGCCAGATGTTCCCCATCACAACTCTTTATTAGTAATCTCCCTCTCCCACCCTAGACACATTTATAGATTGGAACTCTCTGCAATAGATACGGCTCTAAAAGACATCAACATCAACTCACCAAGCAAAATAACAATCTACTCGACTCAAGAGCAGCCATTTATACCCTTCAAACCTCCAGTCAAGAACCTCTCCTCAAGAGCATTGCTAAGTCTGTAAACCGACTCCCAGCCAACAGCTCTGTCACAGTGCAATGGCTTCCAGCTCACGTTGGAATTCCTGGTAATGAGCTGGCAGACTCTCTGGCAAAGTCTCTTGGCCTACCTGAAGCCAGAGAATCTACCACCCAACTAGACCTCCTCCGTACCATCAAAACCTAATGTCTGCATGAATGGAAATCTAATGCTGCACATGACTGGTACAGAGCAGGAGGGACAATTCTTTTCTCCCAAGAGTACAACTGATTTCCAGACTTAAGTCATCTACGGACAATGACAGAATGGTTACAAGGTACTATGTACTAAGTGTCAACCTGCAACCCCACATTATTGACTGTATTGACTCATCTATTGATGAGCTCTACTCTTCCCCAGCACAGACACCATCAACAAGCTCTACAAGCTTGATACCTTAATGTGATTGAGTGGAGATAAGAAAGAAGAAGACAACTGTAAATTATCAAGTAGTAGGTGTGCGGTGAGCAAACATTTAATTCTTATAACATGAGACAAGATAAATTTGAGCAATGCTAAGTTACAATTAGTATTATAGTATGATACATTAGCATGCCATCTAGGACCTTTGGGAGAGGCCGCTGCTCTTCATAAAACAGCTCAAGGAGCATGAACTCATGGAATTGGTGTAATCTTTACACATGGGGATAAGAAACAATGCCATCTGTTATTTTTTTTTATTTTTTTTTATTTTTTGCTTATCCCTAGTACACGTGGTACAGGCCATGATAATCATGGTGGGTAGTTAGCGACTGCTTTTTACTGTAAGCGCACCACATGTCTACACATGTGAAAAGCGGTTCGACTTTGCACTTACAAATGCCAGAGCCCCGTTTGGTTACTTGCACTCTCTGGTGGGGTTGGACTTTTGCAAGAATCGGGGGCCATTGGAGCATTTTTTTTTTTTTTTTTAACAGAAAAAAGTGTCCAATGCGGGACTCGAACCCGGGTCCTAGTGGTCGAAAACCAAATGGTTTAACCAGCCTTCCACCCACAGCCATCTGTTATGAGAATTTGAAACATTATAGACACGTATGATTCTTTTACAAATTAAACAATTTCTACTGCCCTTACTGCAATGGAAAATTAATGGGTGGGCCTGGCTCATCAGTGATAAAGCCTCCGAGCGGTTTCGCCAGTTTAATCTATTGTAGATAAAACTGGCGAAACTGCTGGGAGAAAGGATGGTCTAAACCGTTGGTTTTCAACTGCTACAACCAGGGTTCCCGCATTGGGCACTTTTTTTCTGATAAAAATAATGATCCAATGCCCCCCCCCCCCATTTCTTGCAAAATCCAACCCCACCAGTGAGTGCAAGTAACCAAACTGATACATTTGTGAGTGAAAAGTCAAACTGCTTTTCACATGTGTAGACATGTGATATACTTACAGTAAAAGCAGTGGCCAACTTCTACCAATCATGATTATCATGGCCTGTACCATATGTACTATAGATAAGCAAAAAAAAGGGGGGGCTTCCTTTAAAAAACATAAATAAATAGAGTTGTGGTTGTCTTATGAACATTTTGGTCAAACGTCGATGATATAAATAGGTAGGGATGATAAAATGGAGGACCTACCTTTTCAACAATCTTCTCCAGGGTCCGGGTCTTCTCCTCGCTGGACTCTGGACCAGTCAGCTGCAGATGTTTGAGAGGGGAGATTGGCTCTCCCTGGACTACAAACTTGGATGGCAGCCTGCAGCAACATCACATTGATACACTACTGTCTCAACTTTCTACCTGGAGGTTATTCAGCTATAGGAAATCTTCTTTACAGACAACAACCATGTACAGTTAAACCTGTCTATAGCTCTTGTGACTCACCAAAATAGGATGCTATAGAGAAGGGGTGCTATAGACAGGTCACTTTTAATGTAAATCACATTGTACTACATATTTAAAACTGGGCGCTATAGAGAGGAAGGGGCTATTTAGAGGGGGCGCTATAGACAGGTTTAACTGTATATATATTATTCTGAATATAGAACAATCCATATTTAATTCATTAGAAAATAAAAAGACAAATATTGGATTAAATAAAATATTTATTTGTCAATATTTCGGTTGGCTGAATGCCAACCTCTATCAAGGCATTACATTTTTGTATAAACAAACTCAGCGCCGCAAGGGGTTATAAAAGATAACACTATGCAGCGCTGAGTTTGTTTATACAAAAATGTAATGCCTTGATAAAGGTTGGCATTCAGCCAACCGAAATATTGACAACTAAATATTTTATTTAATCCAATGTATGTCTTTTCTTCTTCTTTCTTATCTCCACTCAATCATATTAAGGTATCAAGCTTGTAAAGCTTGTTGATGGTGTCTGGTGGGGAAGAGTAGAGTTCATCAATGGATGAGTCAATACAGTCAATAATGTTTTGGGGTTGTTGCAGGTTGAGAAATGAACTTGGTACATAGTGGGAAAACCTTGCAACCATTCATATGCCTTTTTATTATCTAATATATATGTGACAATATAATAAGGTGGGAAGAGAAATAATCACACCACAAGTTGGAAGAGGAACCCAGGCAACCAGAGAGAGAGAGAGACAGGACCGGCAAAGCCGGGCGGCCGTTCGTGTCCCACACAATCCCCAACTGTCTTAAAAGTCCCGGGGTGTTAACTGACGGACCTCAGTGGTCGCCCCTTAGAATGTCGCTGGTGTCTCAAGTGACCGGACTTTACCCTCCCGTCTCTCTCTGGATTGTCTGTAGGTTGGCTTTATTATTCCTGGAAGAGCATATATTATGACATATATGTCATAATTTGTATATAATTAAATGCAACCCCGACCCACTATGTATATATCATGTATGATTTTCAAAGACTTAATAAAGAACAAGGTAACTGGAGGAAAGAAAGTAACAAAAGATATAGGAAGTAAGACTAAAGCTGGCACGACTATTTTGGCACCCCTGTGTCAACATTGCAGGGGCAGAGACCGGACGTCTCTAGTGACCGCAGAAGTTATTTTAGCCAAGATGCACTCAATACTTCCGGCAAAAACAGGACGTATCTAATATCCGTCGAAGCTATAAGCGTCAAGCCACCCAACACTTCCTGGCGAAATCGGATATATCAAGCAGGCCACATCTTTCATCAAGGAGAGCCGCGGGCCAATCAAAAGACCGCACCTTAAGTAGGTCAACCAATAGGACAAGATCATGTGACATCTCTCGACCAATCAGAGAGACACTGAGGCTTGGTGTTAAATCGAAAAGCAAGGATGGTCAGTAGTGTCTTAGCTCTCATAGGAACAACACCTAGAGTTGCTCCTTCACTTCCAACGAGGTGACATCGGCCCAGGACCTCTCCCCGCTCAGCTCATAGCTAAGTACAATCACCACCATGTGATCAGTTAATTAACAATCAAAATCGCTCCGTCTTCTCAAGCTTTCTTTCCTCCAATCCAGTTGCCTTTTATTTTCAAACCTCATCATGTGTCCTGATTATTCCTAACTGTGTGCTTCACTTACCACTCAACGACTGCGCTTCAACCAAATCTCACTATTCACATCCAACAACAAGAAAACCCGCAACGATATTGCCACAGAACGGTTAAGTCGACAGGATAAAGATTATAGAGCTTAATCAGGATGAAGATGGAAATTAACCCAGGCGCCAGCACAACAAAAGGCAATGACAAACCAAGAGAGAACAAACTGGCAACGAGCGGAAAGAGACTGACAACGAACGAAGCGACAAGACATACCCTGGCGACGATAATTTTAGAACTGACCGCCGCGCTACAAGGGGCAAGATCCCCACAACTAGAAGCGGTCTGCCGGAGCGCCACCCTCGGGACAGCCGACGCCCGCACCGCCGGTACGTGTCCGAACAACCTGACGTCCACCGAGGAGTCGCCATCCACCATGCCGTACCCGTACACACGGAAGCAATCCACGCGACACGGGCCCAGTGTACCGACAACGCGGTCCACTCGAATGGAAGCAGTACAAATGACTAGATTTCCCTTTCAATTGCGCGGACAGTGCAAAAGGTCCCGATCCGGTTCAACAGATATTCCAAGCCAACCACACCAAGCCGAAGACGCCACAGTGGAGACTTTTCGAGACTAAGGTAGGCAATCCACCCAATGACACCATCAAATTGACTTTGGACTTGTATCTGACCCAGGACCTACCATGTACCTTTCTAATTGAACCAGACGCAGGTTCGAACATATTGCCGTATCATTTATACAATAGATTAAAAGCACAACTTCCCAACTTAAGTATTAAAAAAACCTCCCTTGATCTATCCACCCTAAATAGTTTTACGAAAATAATAGGACATTTAACTTTCCCTCTGACAATAGGTCAAATAACCCGTAGAGAGAACTTCCACGTGGTAAATGCATCCTTGCCATTTGGAGTTCTTACCTTAAAAACCCTTTATCAGTATAAATTAAAACTAAATTATAATCGCGGCACTATTTTCCAACTTAGCGTCCCATTGTCTAATACTATCTACCACTTTAAACATGTGTCAAATGAATGCAAGCACGGGCTAGGCCAAAACCTGTCCCAAAGGACTCGCACAGCACCCAAAGCTTTCACACATGGAAACCCTTGCCTGCATTCATTGCCCAAACCCCAAATATTTACATGCCACCATTCTAATCTCACACCACACAACTTTTCACTCAACCCAATTACCAGTACTATATGCCCACAACACATAAAGCCACTACGGCTTCAACCTACAATTCCAATAATGCCCAAAAAAGTGTCAGTACACCAACACAGCTCACCCACTTACCACACAAAATCCATACACGCACCCATACGTCACCACGCGACAAACACACACAACCCACACAACAAACGCAACACGCACGCCAAAAGACAACAACAACGACAAACAAGCGCATGCACAACCGTTAAGAATAATACAATCATTCCGTCTACACAAAACATAGAAAAAATTCACGCCACCAAACAACCACACAATCGAAAAACATTACGATCTTTCCTAAAAACTGTGAACGTCTATAAAGAATTCATTCCAGACCACGCCCGCTTGCGGACGCCACTTATCAACCTTCTAAAAAGGGACATCATGTGGGTCTGGGATGACGAATGCCAGAAAGCGTTCACTAACCTGAAAGAAAACCTTACCACACACCCCACATTACACCTTTACCAGGAAGGTCTGCCATGCCAGGTGTACTGTAACACCTCAACATTCAGCATTACAGGCGTTCTTAAACAAGTCTACCCTGATGGGAAGACATACACCGTTCAACATTTCAGCCGATCTCTGCGTAGTCACGAGCGAAATTATTCAGACTTGGAACTACAATGCCTAGCCATTGTGGAAAGTGTGGATAATTTCCGCACCTGTCTAATGGCCAGAAAGTTTACAATATTTTCTGACCATCCCGCATTGCAGTGGTTGAAAGAGATCAAAGCTACGTCAGGCAGATTGTTTCGATGGAGGTTAAGATTGTCAAGATACGAATATGAGGTCCGTAGCATAAATGGAGTACAACAATATGAAACGGGCGTTGGAACTCGTATCCCATTTTGTGACTTTCTAGATGCGCCACTCATACAGAGCCAACAGTCTTCTCCACCAGGAAAATCTCGCGTGACTATGGATCACAATAAACTGCGCACCGTCTCCCGAAAAGGAGTACTTAAAACTATAGTCCCAAGTTCACTTACAACCAGACTTCTTAAGTCCGTACACACACAACACCACCACCCAAACATCTCCAAGATGACGAGACTCATCTCGTCACAATATTATTGGCAGAACATGACACAAGACATCGCAAAACAGGTAAAAACCTGCCCCACCTGCCGATTCGCTAGAAGAATCGATGAATACAACCAACCTTCACGTAAAAATACCGACACAGGCACCAAAGCAAAACAAAATTCGTACATAAAGCACAACGTACACACAACACAAACAATGCCAAAATTACCACATTCACATCAGAGACACGATCACACATCTCAACCTAAACCAATTACCGCCGACATATCTCTAATAAAACCATTGACGATCAAACAGGAGAACTGTAAACCTGACAACCAGCTCAATCATATCACACCACTCCCTAAAGATATCAAACAGGAGAACTGCGAACCTACCAATCATTCAAATTCTACAATTCATAAGGTTCAAGCAAATATTTCAGAGTCCCCAGTTACAAAAATATGGACGAACATGGGACAATATCCTATATTTCATCTGATTTTCATCCTTTGTTTGTTACTTATGCCATACAACTGTATTCCAATTTTATTCATCAATTACTTGTTTATCTATACCATGCCCGCTCGTAAAATCTTCGAACTACAAGAGGTAGTTTTTAATTTAGGACAAGCATTTTTTAATTTTGGACAAACAGTTTTTCATTGTGGACAAGCAATTCTTCATTGTGGACAAGCAATTCTTCATTGTGGACAAGTATTTATAAAACTTCTCATAATTTTAGGAACCATCTTCGCAGAAAATCTAAATAAACTCCGAAAAGATAGCAGTAACTGAAAGATAACCAACTAGTGTCGGAGAAATCACGCTCCAAAAACAAGATCTGAGCCGCACCAAAAATAAATAGACGGCAGGAAACGAGAATTTGAGACACCACGACGGAAGTGTAGTCCGCAGCGATAAATTCGGCCTCTGTAAACAAAGCGGAACGCCTTCGTCCGATCTCCAATTTCATTCCCTCTCGTTTGCCCGACACACCCCACTTCCGTATCTCTAATTACAAAGAGAAGATCCCCTATTGAGGTCGACTGGGAACCTCACTATGCCACCGGTTTTGATTCCAGTTCGAGTCTACATATCGATTTTTACCAACCAATTACACATCCACGAAACAACACCTAGAACTAGCTCACACATCTCTTACACAACCGACTTCTAACATTTTTCACAACACACACACAAAGACAAAAAATTACACATAAAGGTTATATAGATTTCCATGTCTCCTGTACACACAGCATAAACGCACTTGAGGGCTAGAATCACGTTTTTCACCTAAGTGTCACTACAGATGAGACAAAAAATTTATAGGGCATAATTGAGCAAGTAAAACATTTATAGGGCAAAATGGAGCAACCAATACATGTAGATCAGGGCATGTAGATACCAAAGGGTTCCAACCAATACACCTTATTTTTCATATCAATCATTTTCATTATTTTCTCTCAATTAAAATTTAAATATTTAATCAATTTAGCAATTTATTCAACTTATTATCAATTTTAATCATTAACTATCATTTTATTTACCAATTAGTTTATATTATCATTTTCATTTATCAATTATCATTCTATTTACCACTTGACTTATATTGCCACAACTCAATTATCAACGAAAACTCACTGACTTTCGATTAAACTAAAAACATTAAATCACCCTTTGTTGTTGAAATCTTTTTATTTTTCATTTTTCTTTTTTCCAAGCACTCTACTTTGATTTCGCTCAAAAAACTCTTATTTTATTTTTATTTTTGATTTCTCAAAAGACCTAATAGAATTCCCTCGGTCTCCATTCCCAATTCCGAGCTAGAATATAATTAGGCATTTTTCCTTTTTTTTCTCACCACGCACCAAGCATTCACTTTGATTTCTTCCAACTTTTTATTTTTATTTTACTTTGATTTCTCAAAAGACCTTATGAAATTTCCTCGAATTCCTTTCCAAAATTCAAGCAAAAAAGTAATTAGGCATTTTTCCTTTTTTTCTCACCACGCACCAAGCATTCACTTTGATTTCTTCCAACTTTTTATTTTTTTTATTTTTGATTTCTCAAAAGACCTAATAGAATTCCTTCGATTTCATTCCCAATTTCGAGCTAGAATATGGTTAGGCATTTTTCTTTTTTTTTTTTTTTTCTCACCATTCAACCAAACACATTCAATTTTGATTTCATTCAACTATTTTTATATTATTTTTATTTTGATTTCAAAGCCTAAATAGAACCCCCTCGAATTCATTTCTTAACTCGAGTAGAATTCGTTTAGGCGCATTTTCTTTTCTTTTAATCCACTATGTACCATAACATTCCTTGATTTCTTACAATTAAAAATTTTTGATTTCTATTAATTATACTCAACCTATATCATCAACACCATTCTATTTTACTTTTATATTACCAGCAATGTTTGTATATAGCCCCTCCATACCCACAACTAATTTTCCCACAAAATTATTTTTCACTTTACAGAATTCTCTCAGGCTAACCCCTTCTTGAATTCTTCACATGTAGGGGGCGCATCTGTCATAATTTGTATATAATTAAATGCAACCCCGACCCACTATGTATATATCATGTATGATTTTCAAAGACTTAATAAAGAACAAGGTAACTGGAGGAAAGAAAGTAACAAAAGATATAGGAAGTAAGACTAAAGCTGGCACGACTATTTTGGCACCCCTGTGTCAACATTGCAGGGGCAGAGACCGGACGTCTCTAGTGACCGCAGAAGTTATTTTAGCCAAGATGCACTCAATACTTCCGGCAAAAACAGGACGTATCTAATATCCGTCGAAGCTATAAGCGTCAAGCCACCCAACACTTCCTGGCGAAATCGGATATATCAAGCAGGCCACATCTTTCATCAAGGAGAGCCGCGGGCCAATCAAAAGACCGCACCTTAAGTAGGTCAACCAATAGGACAAGATCATGTGACATCTCTCGACCAATCAGAGAGACACTGAGGCTTGGTGTTAAATCGAAAAGCAAGGATGGTCAGTAGTGTCTTAGCTCTCATAGGAACAACACCTAGAGTTGCTCCTTCACTTCCAACGAGGTGACATCGGCCCAGGACCTCTCCCCGCTCAGCTCATAGCTAAGTACAATCACCACCATGTGATCAGTTAATTAACAATCAAAATCGCTCCGTCTTCTCAAGCTTTCTTTCCTCCAATCCAGTTGCCTTTTATTTTCAAACCTCATCATGTGTCCTGATTATTCCTAACTGTGTGCTTCACTTACCACTCAACGACTGCGCTTCAACCAAATCTCACTATTCACATCCAACAACAAGAAAACCCGCAACGATATTGCCACATATATATATATACTAGACGAATGGCCCGGGCAACCTCCGGGTTTTACCCGAGTGCGTATATATTTTAAAAATGTTTTAATTAAAATACTATTCGTTACAATTATAAATTGGCGCCGTGGATGTCTCTCTTGTGAAACGTCCCGCCCCAAACTGTGTGTGTCTTGAAAATATAAAAATAAAAATGTGAACGGAAAAATATGTCCAGGGTAGCCTAGTGGTCATGGCATCTGCCCGGTAAGCGGAAGGTCGTGGGTTCGATTCCCATCCCTTGACACTTTTTTTATTTTATCCATTCTGACCAAAATCTATCCGTGAACTTCACACAGACAGAATAAGGCAATTATATAAGTAGATAATCCAAATTGTGCCTTATCACACACTATTTTTTTATTTGGCCTTATTACCTTGTGTTTATAATCTATGACGTAATGCCGGCGGCGCGCGCCCGTTGGCTGCCGGCGAGCACGTGACCTCCCTGTGCGCGCGCATCCGTGACAGCGGCCGATGAGGAATTGAGGAAAGACGGTTGTGACTATATAATAATAATATAATAATAATAATTATTATTATTATTATTATTATTATTATTATCATTAGATAATGATAATGATGATGCGCGCGCATCCGTGACAGAACCGGCCCATGACGGTCGTGACTATATATAGGGATATGTGGTGACCACACTTTTCTTCAGTGAGCGTGGACCAAGCTTCACTATACATACAGGTAGTAGTGTGACATTACACCTTGGCAACCACGAGCTTGGAGAACACCTCACTGCGCATGCTGCATCCGGGACTCTTGCTACGCGCGTCGTTCGAACAACAAGGCTTGCTTCCAACGGCCATTACTTCTTTCCTCTCTATATATTTCTGGGTTTTAAATAAATAAATTTATTTTATAAAAATATTTTTATAATTATATGTAATTCTGCTGTCCTCAAAGCTTATGTCCATAGTTCATCTAAAATACCAATTCCAAGAGTCTAACATCAGTATCACTATAAAAGGAAGTTCCAAAAAAGCAATATAACAGCGGTATGGTAGATTAAACTGGCGAAACCACTGGGAGGGTTCACCACTGATGAGCCAGTCCCTCCCTTTAATTTTTCCATTGCAGTAAGGGCAGTAGAAACTGTTTAATTTCAAAAAGAATTTTTCGCATTTAAAATAGTTTCGAATTTTGATAAAAATAATTATAATTTTATCAGCGGCCTTTCTAAAAACCACACCAACACACGCAGGAACACAACCACCCACATCTGTACTCAATAGATTCAAGAAACATACATCCAATCGCCGTGAAACTTTGAGAAATTATTAGCTATATCCCTGAGAAGGTTTTTGAAATTTTTCTTTGTAAATCAGAGTTGGGGTTCTAGCACTCCTAAGTTCACCATCAATCACCAAGTATTCATTCATTTCATGATGATATTTATGATAAAGCACAATTTGGATTATAGATTATAATACAAGAAAATAAGACCTAATCTAAATAATTTATTAGTGTGTGATGTGTTTCGGCAACAGCATTGTTACCATCATCAGACAAAAGAATAAATGAGAAAAAATACCACAGCAAGTTCTTAACAGTTTTATTAAAGAACTTATCATGTGTTTAAAACACTTGATAACAGTAATATTTGATATGCAGGAATGGAAATCTAATGCTGCACATGACTGGTACAGAGCAGGAGAGATAATTCTGTCCTCCCAAGAGAACAACAGATTTCCAGACTTAAGTCTGGTCATCTACGGACAATGACAGAATGGTTGCAAGGTACTAAGTGAAAAAAGAGTACAAATGTGATATTATACTGGGATAAAGTTCATAAATTATGAAAAAAACATCTTCTTATCGTGTAACTGAAAGTTGCTGATGGCTTGCGCCTATTTATCGGAAGATACATGTACTAAGTGTCAACCTGCAACAACCCCAAAACACATTATTGTCTGTATTGACTCATCCATTGATGAGCTCTACTCTTCCCCAGCAGACATCATCAACAAGCTTGATACCTTAGTGTGATTGAGTGGAGATAAGAAAGAAGAAGACTATTTAAGAACTTGCTGTGATATTTTTTCTCATTTATTCTTTTGTCTGATGATGGTGACAATGCTGTTGCCGAAACGTCACACAGTAATAAATTATTTGGATTAGGTCTTATTTTCTTGTATAATGATATTTAATAATTAAAAATTTATTGTTCAATTGAAATACTTTTGTAATATTGTTCAATATCACAAGTGAAGAACCATATTTATTCTACCATCAACTATGTATTTTTATGTTTTGTACATATGTTATGTTCCAATGACATATATGTAGGGATAATTTTATTGTTAATTTTGATGTATACATTTGATCATTAATCTTCTTCTTTCTTATCTCCACTCAATCATATTAGAGTGTCAAGCTTGTAAAGCTTGAGACTTTTTAAAAAATAGATTTGACAACCATCATGACTGGGTGAAGTAGAATGTCATTAAGACTGGGAGCACTACTCAGTAGCAGGACACTGACTTAGCTCCAAAAGAAATGGCCGCCTCTGACATGAGGAACAGACACCATGTACAGCTGCTCCTAACATGGAGTACAAACACTGCTCATCCTGTATCCCTGGAGACCTTACAGGGTACTATCAGCCGGGCCAGCTGAGCCCAGGTTTTATAGTGAGCTTGTCACTGCTCCCCCTCCTCCTTTGTCATCCAGGCTTGGGGCCGGCAAAGGCGGAGTTTTGATCATTAATAAATTCTGTCGGGTGTCTGCTAAAGGGAGGTTCTACTGTTCATTGATATATTGATCTTGTCACCACTAGCTAGACGAGGATTATTCTCGCCGACTACTTTCTCAACCCTGTCATTGAACAAACATGCTGGGGACCCCATGTGGTACCTGTATGAATTTAAGGAGGCTTTAGGCTCCTCATAGGATCCGGGCATCCCTCCAGTGAAGGCCTCATCTGATGTACATATTTCCTAAACTATTCTTAACAATGTAAACATTCTTTGACCGTTCATATTTTATATTATTATTATTATTCTAACTCTCTTTGGGTGCACACCAATTCCTCGCTTTACGTCATTTCGTTTTGCGTCTTTTCCGAAGTTGCGTCGCTGCTTAATTTTTACTGATTTTCACTGTGCGTCGTTAGATTTTCGAAGTTGCGTTGTTTTGGATTCGAGTCTTTAATTTTTTTTTTTTGAATTTTTTTTGTAAAATATGGCAACACCTTTGTTTTTGATTGCGCCTTCACATATTTTCACTTTGCGTCGTTTAAATTTGCGTCGTATTTTTTTGGAACGTAACCCCGACGCAAAGCGAGGTATGGGTGTGTATATTGACGAGATGTCAATAAACTTGTTTTAATTGTCACCACTAAGTAGACGAGACTAGTGATTCAATAGGAAATGTTACAGGTTCAAACAGCCTCAGTGACAATTCCGTACTGAACTACAGCTGTTGGGGGGACTTACCTCTTCAGCTCCTGGTGGATCCTGCGCGAGTTCTTCTGCAGGTTCAGCACCAGATCTGCACACACAAATCCCTCTGTCTGCGCAACTGTCCACATACATGGGAAGACACATTTACTTCCTCTGTGTATAGATGGAAATTTTGCCGGGAATATATATTTGTGGCGGCCACACTTTGCTTCGGGGGGTCGGTGGAAGGCTGGTTAAACCGTTTGGTTTTCGACCACTACGACCCGGGTTCGATTCATGCATTGGACACTTTTTTCTGTTTAAAAAAAAAAAATGCTCCAATGGCCCCCGATTCTTGCAAAAGTCCAACCCCACCAGCGAGTGCAAGTAACCAAACGGGGCTCTGGCACATTTGTAAGTGCAAAGTCGAACTGCTTTTCACATGTGTAGACATGTGGTGTACTTACAGTAAAAGCAATCGCTAACTACCCACCATGATTATCATAGCCTGTACCACAAGTACTAAGGATAGGCAAAAAAAAAAAATACTTTGCTTCAGCGAGCGCAGACAAAGCTTCACTACACATACGGACAGTAGTGTGACATTACGCCTCGGCAAGCACAAGCTGAGAGAACACCTCACTCCGCATGCAACATCCGGGACTCTTGGCACGCACGTCGTCAACAACAAGGCTTGCTTCCAACGGCCATTACTTCTTTTCTCTTTATATATTTCTTGGCTTTAAATAAATTAATTTTATAAAAATAAGTTTATCAGCGGCCTTTCCAAAAGCCACACCAACACGCACGGAACCACACACACACACACATTCCACATATTCATCTATAAATATAAAGGTCGCCTCTCCCGTCAAAATAGACGTCAAAACCAGACGCCATCTATTGACCATCGCCACAAACTAGCGGCCTCAGGTCGGTGACAAAGCCACAACACCAGCTTTGGCAAACTGAGAAGTGTCCACCTAGAGACCGTGGTTTCTGGCTAATGGCCCTCGTCAGTCTAGGGCGGACTTTATTCCATGAGATCCACACGGGATCTAATGGAATCTTCACAATCTGACAGAGAGGTGTTTTGGTGGCAAAGTGGCTGGGCCAAATCCTCTGTGTGTGTTACTCACCCTATTTTATAGCAAAGAGATAAACAAAAGAGAGGAAATGACACTGTTAATTAGTGAGAAAAACAATATGATGTTAAGACTAAGAAAAAACACATGGTAATAAGACCAAATCCAATAAATAGTGTGTGACATTTCGGTAACAGCATTGTTACCATCTTCAGACAAAAGTACTGATTCAAGTATGAATTCAGTACTTTGTCTGAAGATAGTAAAAATGCTGTTGCCAAAACGTCACACACTATTTATTTGGATTTGGTCTTATTACCTTGTGTTTGTAATCTATAATCCAAATTGTACCTTATCATTAGATTTGGTCTTATTACCTTGTGTTTATAATCTATAATCCAAATTGTACCTTATCATTAGATTTGGTCATATTACCTTGTGTTTATAATCTATAATCCAAATTGTACCTTATCATTAGATTTGGTCTTATTACCTTGTGTTTATAATCTATAATCCAAAATTGTGCCTTATCCTTAAGACTAAGAAATAAGACAATATTACTAAATTACAGGTGATGTTTCAGTAGCAGCATTGTAAATAACATAAACTAGGTTGCTATATATTTTTGAGCGGCACCTGATAAAGTTATTTTGAAACTGGATAATTATAGCTGTGAGGACAGCTTCTACGACATCTCCCACAGTAAACACAAGGTAATAAGCCCAAATGAATCAATAGTGTGTGATGTTTCGGTAACAGTGTTGTTACTATCACACACTATTGATTTATTTGGTCTTATTACCTTGTGTAAATTAAGTCGATTAGTAATTAGGTATATAATCGAGGTACATTGAAAAGCAATTTTATTCTTCAGAAAGAAGCAGCTAATTCAGGAGAAGGTGTAACTACTACCCACCATGATTATCATGGCCTGTACCAGTATACTAAGCATAATAAAATATATATTGTCGCACACTTCCCTCTAGTTCTTTGGGACAACACTGCTTCCTTCACTGTAGATCACCTACCCTGGAAAGATTTGACCACATCTCCCACCCACAGTATGTTTCTCATGGAATGGGGCTTGCATAATGGCTTGAATTAGATGCACTAAACAGGACCTTTGGGAGAGGCCGCTGCTTTTCATATAACAGCTGGAGGAGCATGAACTCATGGAATTGGTGTAATCTTTACACAAGGGGATAAGAAACAACAACACTGTCTATAAACAGCTGGAGGAGCATGAACTCATGGAATTGGTGTAATCTTTACACAAGGGGGTAAGAAACAACAACAACACTGTCTATAAACAGCTGGAGGAGCATGGACTCATGGAATTGGTGTAATCTTTACACAAGGGGATAAGAAACAACAACAACACTGTCTATAAACAGCTGGAGGAGCATGGACTCATGGAATTGGTGTAATCTTTACACAAGGGGATAAGAAACAACAACAACACTGTTTATAAACAGCTGGAGGAGCATGGACTCATGGAATTGGTGTAATCTTTACACAAGGGGATAAGAAACAACAACACTGTCTATAAACAGCTGGAGAACCATGGACTCATGGAATTGGTGTAATATTTACACAAGGGGATAAGAAACAACAACAACACTGTCTATAAACAGCTGGAGGAGCATGGACTCATGGAATTGGTGTAATCTTTACACAAGGGGATAAGAAACAACAACACTGTCTATAAACAGCTGTAGGAGCATGGACTCATGGAATTGGTGTAATCTTTACACAAGGGGATAAGAAACAACAACACTGTCTATAAACAGCTGGAGGAGCATGAACTCGTGGAATTGGTGTAATCTTTACACAAGGGGATAAGAAACAACAACAACACTGTCTATAAACAGCTGGAGGAGCATGGACTCATGGAATTGGTGTAATCTTTACACAAGGGGATAAGAAACAACAACACTGTCTATAAACAGCTGGAGGAGCATGGACTCATGGAATTGATGTAATCTTTACACAAGGGGATAAGAAACAACAACAACACTGTCTATAAACAGCTGGAGGAGCATGGACTCATGGAATTGATGTAATCTTTACACAAGGGGATAAGAAACAACAACAACACTGTCTATAAACAGCTGGAGTAGCATGGACTCATGGAATTGGTGTAATCTTTACACAAGGGGATAAGAAACAACAACAACACTGTCTATAAACAGCTGGAGGAGCATGGACTCATGGAATTGGTGTAATCTTTACACAAGGGGATAAGAAACAACAACACTGTCTATAAACAGCTGGAGGAGCATGGACTAAGGGAATTGGTGTAATCTTTACACAAGGGGATAAGAAACAACAACAACAGTATGTTTCTAATGGAGGCCAACTGTAAGGGACGGACTCACCAGGGTCTCGGTTGATGGCGGCAAGTCCCTCGATGGCCACAGCAGCCTGCAGGGGAGGCAAGGAGGCAGAGAAACAGTAGCCCAGGCCGGAGAGTCGCTACACACTCGTCATTTACTGTCCTGGCCACATACACAGCAGACACACCTACCTGCTGGTCAATGACAAAGGAGGAACCACAGCAGAACCCACCAAACCCTGCCATGGAGTTCTCCAGGGAGGCAGCGATGAGGTCTATCTCGTCTACCTGCGCCATCACATCTACTCTGTACTAGCTTTATTGGGATTTGAACAAAGTAAAGTGAGTGTTGAATAAAGTCAGTTGCATTAAAAATGTCATATTGTATAACTCCTCCTTTGCCGGTCCCAAGCTCGGATGACAAAGAAGGAGGGGGAGCAGTAACAAGCCCACTATAAAACCTGGGCTCAGCTGGCCATGCTGATAGTAGCCTGTAAGGTCTCCAGGGATACAGGATGAGCAGCGTTTATACTCCATGTTAGGAGTGGCTGTTCCTCATGTCAGAGGCGGCCATTTCTTTTGGAGCTAAGTCGGCCTGCTACTGAGTAGTGCTCCCTGTCTTAATGACAAACACATTCTACTGTAAGGACTCCAGGGATACAGGACGAGTTTGTACTCCATGTTGGCTGTACATGTTCCTCATGTCAGACATTTCATGTTGGAGTTAAGTCAGTGGCCTGCTACTGAGTCCCAGTCTTCTTCTTTCTTATCTCCACTCAATCACACTAAGGTATCAAGCTTGTAGAGCTTGTTGATGGTGTCTGCTGGGGAAGAGTAGAGCACATCAATGGATGAGTCAATACAGTCAATAATATGTTTTGGAGTTGCAGGTTGACACTTAGTACATAGTACCTTGCAACCATTCTGTCATTGTCCGTAGATGACTTAAGTCTGGAAATCAGTTGTTCTCTTGGGAGGACAGAATTGTCCCTACTGCTCTGTACCAGTCATGTGCAGCGTTATATTTCCATTCGTGCAGACATTGGGTGCTCCCAGTCTTAAATACATTCTACTTCACCCAGTCATGATGGTTATCATGTTCTACAGACTTGATACCCTGATATGATTGTTGAGTGGAGATAAGAAAGAAGAAGGTGTTGGGGTGGCTGCAGACGTGTTATAATATATTTATATTTCAAGAATTAATTACTAAATCACATTAAATTTAGCTAGTAATTTTATTATCGTTTTTATACGGAAACAAGCGTGTTTTTCGTCTACAACAATAATATGAGAATCGATGATGATGATAATATTTTTTAGAATTAAGCTGTTGTTTTTTTATTTAGGTATTTACAATTATTGTTTTAAAATAATAAGACATAAAATTATATGAAATAAAATAATATGATTTGATATTATAAGAAATAAAATGATATGATTCCCTACAAAGGTATAGATGAAGCCAACAGCTAACTTACATCCATGTTGTAGTACTCCGTCACTCCACGGCCAGTCTTGCCCAGCACCCCGAAGGAACAAGATTCCTCGATGAAAAGCCGCAGCTTGTACTTCTGTTTCAGCTCAATCTGTCACAAACACAACATCTGTCACCTTCACTGTCAACTCACAATTGTATCTCTCACTCCTATGGAACTCCACAAATCTCATTATTACTTCTCCATCTTGAGATAATAAACAAGAAGACAATCATCTCTCTATGTGCCTTTAACAGAGAGTTCTACAAAGAGAAATATCTCTGTTGCTATTGTATTCTTCTTCTTTCTTATCTCCACTCAATCATATTAGGGCATTAAGTTTTGACAACCATCATGACTGGGTGAAGTAGAATGCCTTTGTCATTAAGACAGAGAGCACTACTCAGTGGCAGGCCACTGACTTAGCTCCAAAAGAAATGGCCGCCTCTGACATGAGGAACAGACGTCATGTACAGCCACTCCTAACATGGAGTACAAACACTGCTCATCCTGTATCCCTGGAGACCTTACAGGGTACTATCAGCATGGCCAGCTGAGCCCAAGTTTTTTAGTGAGCTTGTTACTGCTCCCCCTCCTCCTTTGCCATCCTGGCTTGGGACCGGCAAAGGCGGAGTTTTGCTATTGTCTGTCTTAATACATCTAACCCTACATTCCCAAGACACATTATTGACTGTATTGACTCATCCATTGATGAGCTCTACTCATCCCCAGCACAGACACCATCAAAAAGCTTTACAAGCTTGATACCTTAGTGTGATTGAGTGGAGATAAGAAAGAAGAAGAAGATACATCTAACAGTCCATCTCTGTATGTCACACCTAATGTTTTCTTCGGTTCTAAACACAAGGTAATAAGACCAAATCCAAATAAATAAATAGCGTGTGACGTTTAAGTAACAGCGTTGTTACCATCATCAGACAAAAGTACTGTTGATGATGGTAACAACGCTGTTATATCACCAACATCAGAAACTTTTAGTTGCACAATAAGGAGATGCCTTTTTTTTTTCCTTAAAGTAACACAAGTTGGGAAGAAGAGATTCTTTATACAAGAAAATGATTGTACAAGCTTTCAGGATAGATGCCTGGTACAGAATGATGGACATTCTAGAAGGATGTCTTGACTGAAAACTTGTCGTCTTCTCCCCGACTTGTGTTTGTTCTTCTACAGTATATATTGGGAGATTATCGTTGTCTTAATTGAACAAAAAGTTTGTAACAAAGGGACAAAACTTTTCTTGGTGTGGAACTGAAGAGAAACACTTGTTGTGGAACTGAACAAAGACGGGAAAATAAGCTTCTTTAAATAAGAGGATGGTTGTACAAGCTTTCAAGATAGACTTCCTTCAACGGGAACAACATGATTCTGTACCCATAGCAGGATGTCTTGCCTGAAAACTTGTACAATCATCCATAGCAAATAGAGAGATTATTATTGTCTTTATTGAACAAAAGAGCTTTGACAAAGGGACAAAATGATTACTTTTCTTGGTGTAGAATTGAAGAGAAAACACTTGGTGTGGAATTGAATAAAGAAAAACAAGTCGAGGAGAAGAGCTTATATATATATATATATACATGTGGTATAATAATAAGGTGGAAAAATAAATAAGGACACTACAATTTGGAAGAGGAACCTAGACAACCAGAGAGAGAGAGAGATGGGACTGGCACAGCCGGGCGGCCGTCGCACACAATCCCCTACTGTCTTAATAGTCCTGAGGTTCCAAGTAACGGGCCCCAGTAGTCGCCCCTTGGAATGTCGCTGATGTCTAAAGTGACCACTCTTTACCCTCCCGTCTCTCTCTGGGCTGGCTCTAGGTTTGCTTTATTATTCCTGGAAGAGTATATATTATGACATACATATATAAGAGGACGGTTGCACAAGCTTTCAAGATAGACTTCCTTCAATGGTTACAAAATGATGGTCATTCTGTACCAGTAGAAGGACGTCTTGCCTGAAAACTTGTCCATAGCAGGATCATCCAGAGCAAATAGGGAGATTATCGTTGTCTTTATTGTGACAAATAGTTTGCGAGGGACTAAACAACTTTTCTTGGTGTAGAATTGAGGAGAAACACTTGGTGTGGAATTGAAGAGAAAACACTTGGTGTGGAATTGAAGAGAAAACACTTGGTGTGGAATTGGACGAAGATATACTTGTGTGGTATGGAACTGTTTGACAAAGGGACAAAACGAAGACTTTTCTTGGTGTGGAATTGGACGAAGATATACTTGTGTGGTATGGAACTGTTTGACAAAGGGACAAAACGAAGACTTTTCTTGGTGTGGAATTGGACAAAGAAATACTTGTGTGGTATGGAAATGTTTGACAAAGGGACAAAATGAAGACTTTTCTTGGTGTGGAATTGGACAAAGAAATACTTGTGTGGTATGGAACTGTTTGACAAAGGGACAAAACAATGACTATTCTTGGTGTGGAATTGGACAAAGAAATACTTGTGTGGTATGGAACTGTTTGACAAAGGGACAAAACAATGACTATTCTTTGTGTGGAATTGGACAAAGAAATACTTGTGTGGTATGGAACTGTTTGACAAAGAGACAAAACGAAGACTTTTCTTGATGTGGAATTGGACAAAGAAATACTTTTGTGGTATGGAACTGTTTGACAAAGGGACAAAACGAAGACTTTTCTTAGTGTGGAATTGGACAAAGAAATACTTGTGTGGTATGGAACTGTTTGACAAAGGGACAAAACAATGACTATTCTTGGTGTGGAATTGGACAAAGAAATACTTGTGTGGTATGGAACTGTTTGACAAAGGGACAAAACAATGACTATTCTTGGTGTGGAATTGGACAAAGAAATACTTGTGTGGTATGGAACTGTTTGACAAAGGGACAAAACAATGACTATTCTTGGTGTGGAATTGGACAAAGAAATACTTGTGTGGTATGGAACTGTTTGACAAAGGGACAAAACAATGACTATTCTTGGTGTGGAATTGGACAAAGAAATACTTGTGTGGTATGGAACTGTTTGACAAAGGGACAAAACGAAGACTTTTCTTGGTGTGGAATTGGACAAAGAAATACTTGTGTGGTATGGAACTGTTTGACAAAGGGACAAAATGAAGTCTTTTCTTGAAGTGGAATTGGACAAAGAAATACTTGTGTGGTATGGAACTGTTTGACAAAGGGACAAAACAATGACTATTCTTGGTGTGGAATTGGACAAAGAAATACTTTTGTGGTATGGAACTGTTTGACAAAGGGACAAAACGAAGACTTTTCTTAGTGTGGAATTGGACAAAGAAATACTTGTGTGGTATGGAACTGTTTGACAAAGGGACAAAACAATGACTATTCTTGGTGTGGAATTGGACAAAGAAATACTTGTGTGGTATGGAACTGTTTGACAAAGGGACAAAACAATGACTATTCTTGGTGTGGAATTGGACAAAGAAATACTTGTGTGGTATGGAACTGTTTGACAAAGGGACAAAACAATGACTATTCTTGGTGTGGAATTGGACAAAGAAATACTTGTGTGGTATGGAACTGTTTGACAAAGGGACAAAACAATGACTATTCTTGGTGTGGAATTGGACAAAGAAATACTTGTGTGGTATGGAACTGTTTGACAAAGGGACAAAACAATGACTATTCTTGGTGTGGAATTGGACAAAGAAATACTTGTGTGGTATGGAACTGTTTGACAAAGTGACAAAATGAAGTCTTTTCTTGAAGTGGAATTGGACAAAGAAATACTTGTGTGGTATGGAACTGTTTGACAAAGAGACAAAACGAAGACTTTTCTTGATGTGGAATTGGACAAAGAAATACTTTTGTGGTATGGAACTGTTTGACAAAGGGACAAAACGAAGACTTTTCTTAGTGTGGAATTGGACAAAGAAATACTTGTGTGGTATGGAACTGTTTGACAAAGGGACAAAACAATGACTATTCTTGGTGTGGAATTGGACAAAGAAATACTTGTGTGGTATGGAACTGTTTGACAAAGGGACAAAACAATGACTATTCTTGGTGTGGAATTGGACAAAGAAATACTTGTGTGGTATGGAACTGTTTGACAAAGGGACAAAACAATGACTATTCTTGGTGTGGAATTGGACAAAGAAATACTTGTGTGGTATGGAACTGTTTGACAAAGGGACAAAACGAAGACTTTTCTTGTGTGGAATTGGACAAAGAAATACTTGTGTGGTATGGAACTGTTTGACAAAGGGACAAAACAATGACTATTCTTGGTGTGGAATTGGACAAAGAAATACTTGTGTGGTATGGAACTGTTTGACAAAGGGACAAAACAATGACTATTCTTGGTGTGGAATTGGACAAAGAAATACTTGTGTGGTATGGAACTGTTTGACAAAGGGACAAAACAATGACTATTCTTGGTGTGGAATTCGGACAAAGAAATACTTGTGTGGTATGGAACTGTTTGACAAAGGGACAAAACAATGACTATTCTTGGTGTGGAATTGGACAAAGAAATACTTGTGTGGTATGGAACTGTTTGACAAAGGGACAAAACGAAGACTTTTCTTGGTGTGGAATTGGACAAAGAAATACTTGTGTGGTATGGAACTGTTTGACAAAGGGACAAAACGAAGACTTTTCTTGGTGTGGAATTGGACAAAGAAATACTTGTGTGGTATGGAACTGTTTGACAAAGGGACAAAACAATGACTATTCTTGGTGTGGAATCGGACAAAGAAATACTTGTGTGGTATGGAACTGTTTGACAAAGGGACAAAACAATGACTATTCTTGGTGTGGATTCGGACAAAGAAATACTTGTGTGGTATGGAACTGTTTGACAGAGGGACAAAACAATGACTATTCTTGGTGTGGAATTGGACAAAGAAATACTTGTGTGGTATGGAACTGTTTGACAAAGGGACAAAACGAAGACTTTTCTTGGTGTGGAATTGGACAAAGAAATACTTGTGTGGTATGGAACTGTTTGACAAAGGGACAAAACGAAGACTTTTCTTGGTGTGGAATTGGACAAAGAAATACTTGTGTGGTATGGAACTGTTTGACAAAGGGACAAAATGAAGTCTTTTCTTGGTGTGGAATTGGACAAAGAAATACTTGTGTGGTATGGAACTGTTTGACAAAGGGACAAAATGAAGTCTTTTCTTGGTGTGGAATTGGACAAAGAAATACTTGTGTGGTATGGAACTGTTTGACAAAGAGACAAAACGAAGACTTTTCTTGAGTGTGGAATTGGACAAAGAAATACTTTTGTGGTATGGAACTGTTTGACAAAGGGACAAAACGAAGACTTTTCTTAGTGTGGAATTGGACAAAGAAATACTTGTGTGGTATGGAACTGTTTGACAAAGGGACAAAACAATGACTATTCTTGGTGTGGAATTGGACAAAGAAATACTTGTGTGGTATGGAACTGTTTGACAAAGGGACAAAACAATGACTATTCTTGGTGTGGAATTGGACAAAGAAATACTTGTGTGGTATGGAACTGTTTGACAAAGGGACAAAACAATGACTATTCTTGGTGTGGAATTGGACAAAGAAATACTTGTGTGGTATGGAACTGTTTGACAAAGGGACAAAACGAAGACTTTTCTTAGTGTGGAATTGGACAAAGAAATACTTGTGTGGTATGGAACTGTTTGACAAAGGGACAAAACAATGACTATTCTTGGTGTGGAATTGGACAAAGAAATACTTGTGTGGTATGGAACTGTTTGACAAAGGGACAAAACAATGACTATTCTTGGTGTGGAATCGGACAAAGAAATACTTGTGTGGTATGGAACTGTTTGACAAAGGGACAAAACAATGACTATTCTTGGTGTGGAATTCGGACAAAGAAATACTTGTGTGGTATGGAACTGTTTGACAGAGGGACAAAACAATGACTATTCTTGGTGTGGAATTGGACAAAGAAATACTTGTGTGGTATGGAACTGTTTGACAAAGGGACAAAACGAAGACTTTTCTTGGTGTTGAATTGGACAAAGAAATACTTGTGTGGTATGGAACTGTTTGACAAAGGGACAAAACGAAGACTTTTCTTGGTGTGGAATTGGACAAAGAAATACTTGTGTGGTATGGAACTGTTTGACAAAGGGACAAAATGAAGTCTTTTCTTGAGTGGAATTGGACAAAGAAATACTTGTGTGGTATGGAACTGTTTGACAAAGGACAAAACGAAGACTATTCTTGGTGTGGAATTGGACAAAGAAATACTTGTGTGGTATGGAACTGTTTGACAAAGAGACAAAACGAAGACTTTTCTTAGTGTGGAATTGGACAAAGAAATACTTTTGTGGTATGGAACTGTTTGACAAAGGGACAAAACGAAGACTTTTCTTAGGTGTGGAATTGGACAAAGAAATACTTGTGTGGTATGGAACTGTTTGACAAAGGGACAAAACAATGACTATTCTTGGTGTGGAATTGGACAAAGAAATACTTGTGTGGTATGGAACTGTTTGACAAAGGGACAAAACAATGACTATTCTTGGTGTGGAATTGGACAAAGAAATACTTGTGTGGTATGGAACTGTTTGACAAAGGGACAAAACAATGACTATTCTTGGTGTGGAATTGGACAAAGAAATACTTGTGTGGTATGGAACTGTTTGACAAAGGGACAAAACGAAGACTTTTCTTAGTGTGGAATTGGACAAAGAAATACTTGTGTGGTATGGAACTGTTTGACAAAGAGACAAAACAATGACTATTCTTGGTGTGGAATTGGACAAAGAAATACTTGTGGTATGGAACTGTTTGACAAAGAGACAAAACAATGACTATTCTTGGTGTGGAATTGGACAAAGAAATACTTGTGTGGTATGGAACTGTTTGACAAGGGACAAAACAATTACTATTCTTGGTGTGGAATTGGACAAAGAAATACTTGTGTGGTGTGGAACTGTTTGACAAAGGGACAAAACAATGACTATTCTTGGTGTGGAATTGGACAAAGAAATACTTGTGTGGTATGGAACTGTTTGACAAAGGGAGAAAACAATGACTATTCTTGGTGTGGAATTGGGACAAAGAAATACTTGTGTGGTATGGAACTGTTTTCAAAGGGACAAAACAATGACTATTCTTGTGTGGAAATGGACAAAGAAATACTTGTTTGGTAAGGAAC
>CP092865.1:103254411-103370244 GCA_030710605.1 Cordylochernes scorpioides | reverse complement strand
AACACTGTCTATAAACAGCTGGAGGGAACATGGACTCATGGAATTGGTGTAATCTTTACACAAGGGGATAAGAAACAACAACAACACTGTCTATAAACAGCTGGAGGAACATGGACTCATGGAATTGGTGTAATCTTTACACAAGGGGATAAGAAACAACAACAACACTGTCTATAAACAGCTGGAGGAGCATGGACTCATGGAATTGGTGTAATCTTTACACAAGGGGATAAGAAACAACAACAACACTGTCTATAAACAGCTGGAGGAGCATGGACTCATGGAATTGGTGTAATCTTTACACAAGGGGATAAGAAAACAACAACAACACTGTCTATAAACAGCTGGGGTAGCATGGACTCATGAAATTGGTGTAATCTTTACACAAGGGGATAAGAAACAACAACAACACTGTCTATAAACAGCTGGGGTAGCATGGACTCATGGAATTGGTGTAATCTTTACACAAGGGGATAAGAAACAACAACAACACTGTCTATAAACAGCTGGGGTAGCATGGACTCATGGAATTGGTGTAATCTTTACACAAGGGGATAAGAAACAACAACAACACTGTCTATAAACAGCTGGGGTAGCATGGACTCATGGAATTGGTGTAATCTTTACACAAGGGGATAAGAAACAACAACAACACTGTCTATAAACAGCTGGGGTAGCATGGACTCATGGAATTGGTGTAATCTTTACACAAGGGGATAAGAAACAACAACAACACTGTCTATAAACAGCTGGGGTAGCATGGACTCATGGAATTGGTGTAATCTTTACACAAGGGGATAAGAAACAACAACAACACTGTCTATAAACAGCTGGAGGAGCATGGACTCATGGAATTGGTGTAATCTTTACAAAAGGGGATAAGAAACAACAACAACACTGTCTATAAACAGCTGGAGGAGCATGGACTCATGGAATTGGTGTAATCTTTACACAAGGGGATAAGAAACAACAACAACACTGTCTATAAACAGCTGGAGGAGCATGGACTCATGGAATTGGTGTAATCTTTACAAAAGGGGATAAGAAACAACAACACTGTCTATAAACAGCTGGAGGAGCATGGACTCATGGAATTGGTGTAATCTTTACACAAGGGGATAAGAAACAACAACAACACTGTCTATAAACAGCTGGAGGAGCATGGACTCATGGAATTGGTGTAATCTTTACACAAGGGGATAAGAAACAACAACAACACTGTCTATAAACAGCTGGAGGAGCATGGACTCATGGAATTGGTGTAATCTTTACACAAGGGGATAAGAAACAACAACAACACTGTCTATAAACAGCTGGAGGAGCATGGACTCATGGAATTGGTGTAAGCTTTACACAAGGGGATAAGAAACAACAACAACACTGTCTATAAACAGCTGGAGGAGCATGGACTCATGGAATTGGTGTAATCTTTACACAAGGGGATAAGAAACAACAACAACACTGTTTATAAACAGCTGGAGGAGCATGGACTCATGGAATTGGTGTAATCTTTACACAAGGGGATAAGAAACAACAACAACACTGTCTATAAACAGCTGGAGGAGCATGGACTCATGGAATTGGTGTAATCTTTACACAAGGGGATAAGAAACAACAACAACACTGTCTATAAACAGCTGGAGGAGCATGGACTCATGGAATTGGTGTAATCTTTACACAAGGGGATAAGAAACAACAACAACACTGTCTATAAACAGCTGGAGGAGCATGGACTCATGGAATTGGTGTAATCTTTACACAAGGGGATAAGAAACAACAACAACACTGTCTATAAACAGCTGGAGGAGCATGGACTCATGGAATTGGTGTAATCTTTACACAAGGGGATAAGAAACAACAACAACAACACTGTCTATAAACAGCTGGAGGAGCATGGACTCATGGAATTGGTGTAATCTTTACACAAGGGGATAAGAAACAACAACAACACTGTCTATAAACAGCTGGAGGAGCATGGACTCATGGAATTGGTGTAATCTTTACACAAGGGGATAAGAAACAACAACACTGTCTATAAACAGCTGGAGGAGCATGGACTCATGGAATTGGTGTAATCTTTACACAAGGGGATAAGAAACAACAACAACACTGTCTATAAACAGCTGGAGGAGCATGGAATTGGTGTAATCTTTACACAAGGGGATAAGAAACAACAACACTGTCTATAAACAGCTGGAGGAGCATGGACTCATGGAATTGGTGTAATCTTTACACAAGGGGATAAGAAACAACAACAACACTGTCTATAAACAGCTGGAGGAGCATGGAATTGGTGTAATCTTTACACAAGGAGATAAGAAACAACACAAGACTCCAGACCTACTATCCTGTCCAAGGTCACCTCACAGCTACACTGAGGCAGTTAACAGGACTAGGAGAGGATAACTAAGTGTTGTCAGAGAGGTGCTACTGTAAGACTGACCTGTACTTCTGGAGCCTCGACAAGGCCCAGGTAGTTGTGGGTGGCCATATTGAGACACTTTCTTCCATCTAAGTCCACATACTTCCCCACCTTCCTGCAACACCACTCTACTCAGCCTCAGTTCACACATATATACATAGAGAGATAGGTCCTTCCTTTTGTCTCAAATAATGTTACAGAAGAACAAACAAACAGATAATACAGAAGAACCTCTTTCTTCTTCTTTCTTATCTACACTTATCATCAGGGTATCAAGTCTGTAGAGCTTGTTGATGGTGTCTGTGCTGGGGATGTGTCTCTTCTCTTTTTTCTTATCTCCACTCAACATCAGGGTATCAAGTCTGTAGAGCTTGTTGATGGTGTCTGTGCTGGGGATGTGTCTCTTCTTCTTTCTTATCTCCACTCAACATCAGGGTATCAAGTCTGTAGAGCTTGTTGATTGTGTCTGTGCTGGGGATGTGTCTCTTCTTTTTTTATCTCTACTCAACATCAGGGAATCAAGTCTGTAGAGATTGTTGATGGTGTCTGTGCTGGGAATGAGTCTCTTCTTCTTTCTTATCTCCATTCAACATCAGGGTATCAAATCTGTAGAGCTTGTTGATGGTGTCTGTGCTGGGGATGAGTAGAGTTCATCATGTATGGGTCAAAACATCTTTAAATTTGTCCATGAGTGTATCTTTCAGAGTTATTGTCTGAATCCAGATATACATGCTGAAAGGTACAACTTCCTTAAGTTTTGTCCATGAGTGAATCTTTCATAGTTAATGTCTGAATCCCGATATACATGCTAAAAGGTGCAGCTTCCTTAAGTGTTGTCCATGAGTGTATCTTTCAGAGTTATTGTCTGAATCCCGGTATACATGCTGAGAGGTACAACTTCCTCAAGTTTTGTCCATGAGTGTGTCTTTCAGAGTTAATGTCTGAATCCCGATATACATGCTAAAAGGTACAGCTTCCTTAAGTGTTGTCCATGAGTGTATCTTTCAGAGTTATTGTCTGAATCCAGATATACATGCTGAGAGGTACAACTTCCTTAATTCTAGAGTGTCACACCATGAGTAGACAATGATGTAGACAAGTGACAAACCCACTCACCCATGAACCACGGGGACATTGAGGGCGTAGTGATCATGCGGAGTAGGTGGCACCAGAGGCTCCGGCGTCCACTCTGCTATCAACTCCTCTTTCTCCTGTACCAAAACAACCAAATACTTTACTGCACACAGAATGGTTACAAGGTACTATGTACTAAGTGTCAACCTGCAACAACCACAAACACCACATAATAGAATGTATTGACTTATCCATTGATAAGCTCTACTCTTCCCCAGCACAGACACCATCAATAAGCTCTACAATCTTGACATCCTGATATGATTTGAGTGGAGATAAGAAAGAAGAAGAAGAAAACTGCACACATTTCTGAAGGCAGAGTCAGGATCTTCCAAACATGTAACATCTAGGAGGAGACAACCCCAGACCTTCTACTAACACATGCGAGGCACCAATCACAACTTTTACCACAACTAAACAAGATATATGCGTCTCCATGACATTGTGTAATGACATAAGGAATAATAAATAATAAAAAAGCATAATTAGGATTATAGATTATAGATACAAGGTAATAAGACCTAATACAAATAAATAAATAAATAAATAAATAGTGTGTGACGTTTCGGCAACAGCATTGTCACCATCATCAGACAAAAGAATAAAGATTTTTGTCTGATGATGGTGACAACACTGTTACCGAAACGTCACACACTATTAAATTATTTGTATTAGGTCTTATTACTTTGTATTATAATCTATAATCCAAATTGTGCTTTATCATTTTTGATAGACTTCAATGGACCTAAGAAGTTATTCTTCCTATGAGCTGAAGTACAAAAGTGCAATGTTGATGCCATCACTGGAAAATTCTATTTTAAAGAATTCAGGATCTGAAACTCTCTCTTCTACTTCATTTATTCTTTAGTCGGTTGTCGTATATTTTAATTATATAATATTGTATGAGCAATCATTACCCAGAAATTATATGAAAAAGTAAAAAACAATATCAGATAAAAAGTTTCTTTTTAATTTAAATTTGCAAGCTTTCAAGCAAATATACTGCTCTTCAACGGGCTCTATGTACAATCTCTAAATAATATATATACAGAATAATTGAAGCCCTCGAGAGCACATGCTAATAACAAAAGTTTTCAATTATTCTGTATATATATTATTTAGAGATTGTACATAGAGCCCGTTGAAGAGCAGTATATTTGCTTGAAAGCTTGCAAATATAAATTAAAAAGAAACTTTTTACCTGATATTGATTTTAACTTTTTCATATAATATTGTATATAATATAATAATAATATAAAATCCACAGATTCTGCGATATATTGTATATATCATAACATATAATTTATCATCATATAATTCGATTGTTAACTTGTAATTCTTAAGCTTGCATCTACTCCGGGGTAATATAATAAAAGCCATTTAAATAAATAAAGCCTAAAATATATTTCTACTTTTAAATCAACCTAAATACACCACAATGGTAACAACGCTGTTGCCGAAACGTCACAACACTGTTAAATTAATTGGATTAGGTGTTATTTTCTTGTAAAAAAAATATAATAAAAAACATTGTTGGTGTAGAACTTACCCTCTCAGTGAGCTGTTTCTTCTCCAGTTTGTAGGACTTGTGGACCAGTAGCCAACACACCCACAGTACCAGGACTCCTTCAATCACCAAGTGGTACATGGGTACCTGCACATACCATGGGCTTCATTAGTCTCCATAGAAATCCGCCTTTGCCGGTCCCAAGCCCGGATGGAGGAGCCGTAACAAGCTCACTAAACAACCTGGGCTCAGCTGGCCATGCTGATAGTACCCTGTAAAGTCTCCAGGGATACAGGATGAGCAGTGTTTGTACTCCATGTTAGGAGTGGCTGTACATGGTGTCTGTTCCTCATGTCAGAGACGGCCATTTCTTTTGTAGCTAAGTCAGTGGCCTGCCACTGAGTAGTGCTCCCAGTCTTAATGACAGCACATTCTACTTTACCCAGTCATGATGGTTGTCAAACAGACACCATCAAGGGTCACAATTTGATACCCTAATATGATTGAGTGGAGATAAGAAAGAAGAAGAGTCTCCATTTACAGTACAATAACCTCCAGGAAACACCTCTCACTCGCAACAAAAGAGAGTTTCCATCAACAAAATCCCTGTTTTTAATGGGCGGTTCGGTGGAAGAGTGGTGTAACACCAGGGGTCGGCAAACTTGAATTCCAACGCAATTCGTGGCTGTTGAAAATCGACATTTTATACCATTTTTAAACGAATTTGTTCGGCGTAGCTAAAATTGGAAATCTGCAGAGAAAATTGGCATTTTGACTGATCCTTTCAAACTATAAACTCGCAAAATCCTAAGGCATTCCATCCCTAACTGGCTGTAGTTACATGGTAGACCTATGATAAGGCACAATTTGGATTCAGTACTTTTGTCTGAAGATGGTAACAATGCTGTTACCGAAATGTCACACACTATTTATTTAGATTAGGTCTTATTACCTTGTGTTTATGGTAAACCTACAGTGGTAGAGTCCTGGTGGCAATCAGATAAACCAGGGCTCGGCAAACTTTTGAGTCGGGAAGAAACAAAACTTACAATTTACAAAATTTCAAAGTTTTAAAGAGCCACAAATATTTTTCTTGCCAACAATAAACAGTACTCACATAAATAATATTTACATATGGAACTATATAAACAGCTAAACATCCAAAGAACTGCATGTGACTTACAAGCCGCAGTTTGCCGACCTCTGGTGTATAAACCATCAATATCTGACAGCCACGATCCATGAACTAATGCTGCACATGACTGGTACAGAGCAGGAGGGACAATTCTGTCCTCCCAAGAGAACAACTGATTTCCAGACTTAAGTCTGGTCATCTACAGACAATGACAGAATGCTTACAAGGTACCATGTACTAAGTGTCAACCTGCAACAACCCCAAACCACATTATTGACTGTATTGACTTATCCATTGATGAGCTCTACTCTTCCCCAGCAGACACCATCAACAAGCTCTACAGACTTAACTCTGGTCATATACAGACAATGACAGAATGCTTACAAGGTACCATGTACTAAGTGTCAACCTGCAACCCCAAAACACATTATTGACTGTATTGACTCATCCATTGATGAGCTCTACTCTTCCCCAGCAGACACCATCAACAAGCTCTACAGACTTAAGTCTGGTCATATACAGACAATAACAGAATGGTTACAAGGTACTATGTACTAAGTGTCAACCTGCAACCCCAAAACACATTATTGACTGTATTGACTCATCCATTGATGAGCTCTACACATCCCCAGCAGACACCATCAACAAGCTTTACAGACATAAGTCTGGTCATCTACGGACAATGACAGAATGCTTACAAGGTACCATGTACTAAGTGTCAACCTGCAACCCCAAAACACATTATTGACTGTATTGACTCATCCATTGATGAGCTCTACACATCCCCAGCAGACACCATCAACAAGCTTTACAGACTTAAGTCTGGTCATTGTTAACTTTGATGTTTAATTAATTTTCTAGAAATTTATATCAAACAGAAGAAGTCTGCACTTATAAAAGAAAAAGAAGTTTATTTTTCTTCCTTAAGTATATTTACATGCAACTCAAGCAAAACTAAAATTAAAATTAAAATTGAACGAACAAAATTTACATATCTTTTGATAGATTGAATTTTACCTTTTCTTGGTCAAAAAACAATAGAAAAATAAATTAATTAATATTCAATCACTCATATTTAATTATTTTTTTTAAGTTCATCCACATCAACTCCCCCTTTTTTAAGATAGCAATACTCATTAAGGTACATATCTATCCGGTGGTCTCCTCTCTCGTAGTGGATATCTCCGGGAAGGTGTAGAGTCAGTCGGTGGTCCAGGTGTAGATTCTGCTACTATTGTAGCAGGAGTCAGGGGACTTGACGTCTGAGGCCTTGGGTAGCTTATTCCTTCTTCTGATGACGAAACATCCTTTCTCTCCATACTTCTCCTCATATAGTTAGTGTGTACTTTCCTTTCTATTCCATCAGTTTCTATCATACAGCTGTTGCTTCCCACTATTCTCTTTACAATCCCAAACATCCATTTCGGTTTTCCTCTTTCCATCCATCTGTATCTTACTCTATCATTTACTTTGTATCTATTGTTCTGTTTTTTATTTTTCAATCTCCCCACTCTTACTGATTTCTTGCTCAACATGGAAATCTTCGTTCTAATCTCGCGATTTAAAAATATTCCAGCCGGGGATTTCTCCGTTCTAGTCAAAGGACTCAGTCTATATGCATATAAAGCCTTAATCAAAGCAAACTCAAGGGGCAATTCCCTTTCCTCCGAAATAATTCTTTTCATAGTTTTTTTTATCTCTCTTACAGACACTTCCGCTAGTCCGTTGCTCTCCGGATGGTAAGCGGGGCTGAACATCGCATGTATGCCATTTCTTTCGAAAAATGTCTTTATTTCATAACTTCTAAACGGGGGCCCATTATCCATTACCGCCACCTCCGGGATACCATATCTCGCTAAACATTCTCTCAAAAAGTCTATGCAGAATCCCGCCGATGTATTTGGAACCATTTGACATTCTATCCAATTAGAATGCGCATCCACCAATATCAAAAAAGTTTTTCCCGCAAAATAGAAATAGTCAAGATGAATTCTCTTCCAAACTTTGTTTGGTGGAGTCCACTCGGTAAATTCCTGTTTTGGCAGCTTTGATGTGTTTTCCATACAAGTGCTACAGCTTTTAGACAGTTTCTCAATTTGCTCATCCATTCCCGGCCAATAGACAGAACTTCTGGCCAGAGTTTTCATTTTATTTACTCCAATATGATTTTCATGGATGATTTTCAAAACATATTCTCTTAAGGAATCGGGGATGATCATTCTATTTCCGAAAAACAGGCAATTTCTTACTATTGTTATCTCGTTTTTAATTCTATTATAAGGTTTTATATCTACCTCTGAGTCAACATCATACCTATCGTACTTGACTAACTTATATAGTTTTCTAAGAGTTGGATCTTCTTGGGTTTTGTACGATACCAAGACGTAATCTAATATCGAATTTTCTATTAATAATATTTCTCCCATTTCCTCTTCCTTCTCCCCTTTTTCAGGATTTGGAAATCTTGAAAGAAAATCTGCAAGAGGTATTTCACTTCCCTTAGTATACTTAATTTCAAAATTAAAATTTGATATTGAGAGTGACCATCTATGTAATCTATTTGCCACTAAGGCTGGTAAATTATTTTTATCGCCAAAAATGGCTAGTAATGGTTTGTGATCTGTATTAATAATAAATTTTCTTCCGTAAAGGAATTGTTTTAGCCTGTTTAAGGTAAAGAATATTGCTAATCCTTCTTTTTCTATTTGGGAATATTTCTTTTCTGTGTCATTTAGTGTTCTTGAAACAAAAGTAATTGGTTTCTCAGTGCCGTCTACAATATGGGAAATATATCCTCCAATACCATAATTTGATGCATCACAAGTAACATAAAGAGGTAAATCTTGCGAATAATGCGTCAAACAAGTTTTTGTACTAATCAAATTTTTACATTTTTCGAAAGCCTGGTCATGTTCATTTTTCCAATTCCAATTATAACTTCTTTTCAATAGAGAGAATAAAGGATTTGCATGTATGGATAAATTTCTAACGAATTTACTGTAGAATGACAACATGCCCAAGAAAGATTTCAATTCTGAAATGTTACTCGGTTTAGGACATTTTTTTATACTGTCCAGTTTATCCTCAAGGGGATAGATTCCATTTTTATTTATTTTATGTCCTAAATAATCGATTTCATCAACAAAAAACAAAGATTTTTCTTTATTAATTGAAAAATTAAAATCCGATAATTTATTCATGACTGTTTCAATATCTGAAATATGCTCATTTACATCAGACGATGCTACAAGAATATCGTCTAAATATATTATTACATTTTTAAGACCGGAAAAAATATTGTCCATAGTTCTTTGGAAAATAGTTGCTCCGGACTTGATACCGAAGGGCAGCCTTTTATATTTAAAAAGGCCTTTATGGGTAGAAATAACTGTCAATTTTTGAGATTCCTCGTCTAGAAGTATCTGATGGTATGCGCTTGAAAGATCAATTTTACTAAATATACTTTTACCAAAAAATGAATGTAAAACATTATCGATGTTCGGTATCGGATACTTTACATCCTCGATAAATGGATTTAAGGTTCTTTTAAAGTCCGCGCAAATTCTAATTTTGCCGTTTTTCTTAGGGACGCATACTAGCGGTGAAGCTATTGGGCTATCCACTATATTTTCAATAATATCATTATTCAATAAAAATAATAGTTCTTCCTCAATTAAATTTCTAATAGCAAAGGGAGCAGGTCTAAATCTATAAAATTTTGGTGCAAAATTATTTTTTACATTAATGTGTACGGAATATCCTTTATTGGCAAGACTATATCTTTGAAAAGTTTACAATATTTATTAAAAATAAAATTAGTATCAAAATTATTATTTTGTTGGACATTAATTTGTACCATATCAAAATATACTATCCAGTCTTTTCCTATGAGAAATTTATTATTTTCAATATTTGTTACTATTAAGTTTAAATGGCCTATTTTATTTTTATATCTTACTTTTACTTTACATTCTCCAATAGAGGAAATGCCCTTTCCTTGATAATCGGTTAAATAACATTTAGACGGAAATAATTTAACATGTTCAAAATATTTTAAAAATAGATCTTTTGACATAGTTGTTAAAGCTGCACCCGTGTCAATTTCTGCTAAGAATTTTATGTCGAAGACATACAAAATACTTTCAAATTTATTAGCCAGATATTCTATATTATTGATGGACTCACCATTCTTTCCCGAAAATGATTCTCCGTGGGCAGATGCTTCGCTCTTTCTTGGTTGAAAATATCCATTCTTAGATTTTGAATGACAAACAGTCGATATATGTCCCAATTGTTTACAAGAATAGCAGAAAGAATTTCTAAAAAAACATCTGCCCGAATGATGATTCATCTTTCCACAATGTTTGCATTTAGAATGTAATTTGTTTATTTCTTTAGTTTCAGCATAAGACTTCATTTTCAACACATTACAATCTACCGATTCTATTGTGGTAGCAATATTTACTGCCATATTAAAAGTGAGCTCAGGCTCTTGAAGTAATCTTTTCATAATAACTTGATTAGAAACGCCTGCAATGAATTTATCCCTTAGATGTTCTTCAATATTTAAGCCAAAATTACATTTATTAGCTTGTTTTTTTAATTTAAGGACATATTCTTCTATTTTTTCTCCATGTTCCTGAATCAATTGGCTGAACTCATATCTTTCAAAAATAATATTTAGCTTAGGTGTAAAATGAGTAAGTAGAACACTAACAATTTCTTCAAATTCTAATGCACAAACATCTCTAGGTGAGATCAATTCTTTCAGAATTCCATAAGTATTTGGTCCAATAGACATAATAAAAAAAGGAACAATCTTCTTACCTTCAATTTCATTCACAAAAATGTACTGTTTGAATCGTTGAATATAGTTTTCGAAAGGTTCTTCTTTCATTACATAAGGTTCGAACGAAAGCCTCGTCGCCATTGTTAACTTTGATGTTTAATTAATTTTCTAGAAATTTATATCAAACAGAAGAAGTCTGCACTTATAAAAGAAAAAGAAGTTTATTTTTCTTCCTTAAGTATATTTACATGCAACTCAAGCAAAACTAAAATTAAAATTAAAATTGAACGAACAAAATTTACATATCTTTTGATAGATTGAATTTTACCTTTTCTTGGTCAAAAAACAATAGAAAAATAAATTAATTAATATTCAATCACTCATATTTAATTATTTTTTTTAAGTTCATCCACATCAGTCATCTACGGACAATGACAGAATGGTTGCAAGGTTTTCCCACTATGTACTAAGTGTCAACCTACAACCCCAAACCACATTATTGACTGTATTGACTCATCCATTGATGAGCTCTACTCTTCCCCAGCAGACACCAACAACAAGCTCTACAGACTTAAGTCTGGTCATATACAGACAATGACAGAATGGTTACAAGGTACTATGTACTAAGTGTCAACCTACAACCCCAAACCACATTATTGACTGTATTGACTCATCCATTGATGAGCTCTACTCTTCCCCAGCAGACACCAACAACAAGCTCTACAGACTTAAGTCTGGTCATATACAGACAATGACAGAATGCTTACAAGGTACCATGTACTAAGTGTCAACCTGCAACCCCAAAACACATTATTGACTGTATTGACTCATCCATTGATGAGCTCTACTCTTCCCCAGCAGACACCATCAACAAGCTCTACAGACTTAAGTCTGGTCATATACAGACAATGACAGAATGGTTGCAAGGTTCTATTTACTAAGTGTCAACCTACAACCCCAAAACATATTATTGACTGTATTGACTCATCCATTGATGAGCTCTACACATCCCCAGCAGACACCATCAACAAGCTCTACAGACTTAAGTCTGGTCATATACAGACAATGACAGAATGGTTGCAAGGTACTATGTACTAAGTGTCAACCTACAACCCCAAAACACATTATTGACTGTATTGACTCATCCATTGATGAGCTCTACTCTTCCCCAGCAGACACCATCAACAAGCTCTACAGACTTAAGTCTGGTCATATACGGACAATGACAGAATGGTTACAAGGTACTATGTACTAAGTGTCAACCTACAACCCCAAAACACATTATTGACTGTATTGACTCATCCATTGATGAGCTCTACTCTTCCCCAGCAGACACCATCAACAAGCTCTACAGACTTAAGTCTGGTCATATACGGACAATGACAGAATGGTTACAAGGTACTATGTACTAAGTGTCAACCTGCAACCCCAAAACACATTATTGACTGTATTGACTCATCCATTGATGAGCTCTACTCTTCCCCAGCACAGACACCATCAACAAGCTCTACAAGCTTGATACCTTAGTGTGATTGAGTGGAGATAAGAAAAAGAAGAGATCTGTTTGTAACTAGGACTAGAAAATGTCGGTGTGATCTGGAGTCAGGGTGGTTTTGACGAGACCAACATTTTTTTTTTTAAATAGGGAGATTTTTGTTTATTTGAATTACTGACAACCAGAAAATCCTATCTTCCTCCAAACAAATCTCTTATCAAGAATACAAGAAAATTAGACCTAATCCAAATAATTTATTAGTGTGTGATGTTTTGGCAACAACAATGTTACCATCATCAGACTAAAGAATAAATAAAAATGAAAAAAAATATCTGATGTCTGTCTTCTTTTGTCTGATGATGGTAACAATGTTGTTTACTGAAACGTCACACACTATTTACTTATTTGGATTAGGTCTTATTTTCTTGTATTATAATCTATAATCCAAATTGTGTTTTATCATTCTTATCAAGAGAAAGGACATCTGATCGTGCAACTAGGAGTTACTGATGGCTTGTGCAATCTGTTTGAAGACATCAGTAACTTTCAGTTGCACATTCAGATGTCTTTATATTAATCAATCCACTTGATCTCAGTACAACAGGTATTGAGGGTTCCCAATATAGCTGCTGTCTCTCTTTACCTTGAGAGACGACCTAGTGTTTTGTCCAGCTACTTGACCAGCTCTGAAACTCCAAGGAAGAGGCTCTAAGGACGACTACCTATTGTCCTAAACCAGTGATTCTCAACCTTTTTTTTGTTGCGGCATTATTTTAAAGATTTGAAAATTTGGCGGCACAATTTTAGAATTTTGCGGCACACTTTTGCTAACTTGAATGCAAGAAAATTCAAATTATGTATCAATATTTCTATGCAAAATATAAGTAATATACATCTCTAACATTCAATTTGCTAATTTCGTTATTTTAAAAAGTAAAAAAATGAAAAAGAAAAAAAGAAAAACCAATACAAACATGAACATAATCATATGACTAAAATTCGGCGGCACATTTTTAGAATTTCGCGGCACACAAAATTACCGCGGCACATTGGTTGAGAATCACTGTCCTAAACTTATCCAGAACTCATTTTTATTGAAAAACACTGTCAATTTATACATTAAAAGAAATTTACATACCAATTTATACATTAGAAGAAATTGACATACTTTTTCCTCTCTTAGTTTTTAAGTTACAACTATATTTACATAAAAACAAAGTTGACTGCTCTAGTAGTCGTAACAACAGATTTCATTGGAAATGGTGTTTCTTTTTATTAACGTAGTCTCAGGCATCTCTGCCCTTCTACAGGAGAACATAAAATGGATAATAATAAAATGTCATTTTATTATAACAATGGCATTTAATATTACAGTAGAACTACCTCTCTGTAAAGGACAACACCTAGTTACAGAGCCAAACTGTCCTTTAGGGAGAGGTGTCCTCTTACTGGAGGTTTTTCTACTGCATTTGTGATAGAAACTGTCCTTTGTAGAGAGGTGTCCTCTAGCTGGAGTGTACTCTCATGGAGGTTGTTCTACTGCATTTGTGATGGAAACTGTCCTTTGTAGAGAGGTGTCCTCTAGCTGGAGTGTCCTCTCATGGAGGTTGTTCTACTGTATTGGTGATGGAAACTGTCCTTTGTAGAGAGGTGTCCTCTAGCTGGAGTGTCCTCTCATGGAGGTTGTTCTACTGTATTGGTGATGGAAACTGTCCTTTGTAGAGAGGTGTCCTCTAGCTGGAGTGTCCTCTCATGGAGGTTGTTCTACAGTATATCCCCAATGTGGAACTCCTATGAACTAATTGTGCAGAGAGTTATCTATGGATATTTATTCCCCGATGTGTCATCTACCCCACAGAGTAGGTGAGCATTCTGTCTGCCGAGACAGGAAACATCCAATCTACCATCCCAGAAATAGATCCTTTCAACTCACTGTCAAATGACAAAAACATTCGCTCTCTGACAAACAACCCCCCCCCCCCCCCCCCCCATAGTGGTGACAATATATATTTAACTAAACAATATAGTGTGTGACGTTTCGGCAACAACATTGTCACCATGATTAGACAAAAGAATAAATGAGAAAAAATACAACAGCAAGTTCTTAAAAGTTAAACACTTGATAACAGTACTATCTAAGAACTTGCTGTGATATTTTTCTCATTTATTTTTGTCTGATGATGGTAACAATGCTGTTACCGAAACATCACACACTATGGATTATTTGGATTAGGTCTTATTTTCTTGTATTATTATCTATAATCCAAATTGTGCTTTATCAATATATTCAAAACTATTATAGATGCGTACGATTCTTTTTAAAAAATTGAACAATTTCTACTGTCCTTACTGCAATGGAAAAAAAATGTTTGCATTACAATAAGAGCAATAGAAATTGTTTAATTTTCAAAAAGAATCATACGCGCCCATAATAGTTTCGAATTTTGATAACAGATGGCGTGCTAATGTATCATGAACAATATATAAAGACCTTTCCTATTGAATACTCAACAACTTAGGAACCATTTTAACTCCACCTTTGCCGGTCCCAAGCCAAAGGAGGAGGGGGAGCAGTAACAAGCTCACTACAAAACCTGGGCTCAGCTGGCCATGCTCTTCTTCTTTCTTATCTCCACACTGGGTGAAGTACGGGGGGTGTCCCATAAGTCCGTGGCCCAACATATAAAGAAAATGAATAATAAAATAATTATGATTTATTTTTAAACATAATACCCTTTAAGGTCTATACACTTTTTCCAGCGATGTTCTAATGCTTTTATGCCCTCCAAAAAGAAAGATGTTTCAAGAGACTCAAAAAATGAGGTTACAGCATCAATGACCTCTTCATCCGACCTAAAATGAATGCCAGAAAGTGATATTTTCAAATGAGGAAATAGATGGAAGTCAGACGGAGCTAGATCTGATGAATAGTGTACATGTGGTAAAAGTTCAAAGCCAGAATCATAAATAGCAGCCAAGGCTTGCAGCGACCGATGACTCGGAGCATTGTCTTGATGATAAACAATCTTCCTGGACAACATTCCTCTTCTCTTTTCCTTTATAGCTTCTCGTAGTTGTTTCACAAGATTTTCATAATAATTTCCAGTGATGGTTTGACCCTTATTCAGAAAGTCTAGAAGAAGTACACCCTCCGAATCCCAAAAGACAGACACCATAACCTTCCTTGCTGATGGAACTGTCTTGGCTTTCTTGGGGGGAGGGGAACCGGAGGTTCTCCATTGCATGGATTGTTGCTTGGACTCTGGTGTAAAGTGATGGGCCCAAGTCTCATCCATGGTAACAAATCTACTGACAAATTCCACTGGATTGGCTTCAAATAACACAAGATTGTCCGAAAATAACTTTCTCCTTACAGCCCTTTGATCGGGTCTCAAAAGTTTGGGAACCCAACGGGCAGAAAGCTTCCTGATGCCCAAGTGTTCTCTCATGATCCGATCCACTGTTGTTTTTAGAATACCCTAGGTCTCTTCTATCTGACGAACTGTCATTCTTCTGTCCAACATAACCAAATCATGTATCTTGTCGATGTTTTCTTGAGTAACTGACTCAACAGGTCTTCCTGGTCGATGTTCGTCTTCGGTGCTGATCCTCCCTAATTTAAACGCAGCTACCCATTTTTTTACTGTGCTATAGGAAGGAGCATCTTCCCTTAATGTATCCACCATATCTTCATAGGTTTCCTTCGGCGACATTCCTTTCTTACAAAGATATTTTATTACAGCACGAATCTTGTTTGTCTACATTTTAGATGATTTCTGTTTCTTGTCCTCTTTCAGAACCCATAACAAAAAAAAACGGTTAGTTCTAGAAACTTAAAAATGTACATATCTTTATACAAGGCTTTAAGGTATATATATATGGTAAAATTTATTAGTTTCTAATATTTCGTTCTCATGGTCGGGCCACGGACTTATGGGACACCCCTCGTAGAATGTCATTAAGACTGTGAGCACTACTCAGTGGCAGGCAACTGACTTAGCTCCAAAAGAAATGGCCGCCTCTGACATGAGGAACAGACACCATGTACAGCCGCTCCTAACATGGAGTACATCCTGTATCCCTGGAGACCTTACAGGGTACTATCAGCATGGCCAGCTGAGCCCAGGTTTTTTTAGTGAGCTTGTTACTGCTCCCCTTCCTCCATCCGGGCTTGGGACCGGCAAAGGTGGAGTTATATGGAGATGAAGGAATTATCTAAACAAAGATCTGGCCACACCTTAACTCTGACCTACCAAGTGGAGAACAGACTATTTTTAAAAGCTTTTATTTAAATTGCTTCCCTGTCTGTCTGTCCACAAATCTTGCAATCGATTTTTGATATACTTTTAGAGTGCGTAGAAATCTGAAATTTGGTACTTTTCAGGACCCAATGACAATGCAAGTGTACACATTTTCAGACTTCTGTGTGATCGGAGTGGCACAGGAATGAACAAATTTCTATATTTCTTTTTAAGTCTTATATTACGCCTCTTACATTGACCAATCCGCCGCGAGCAGGGTTCCTTCTATTTAAGGCCTAATCCCCAGTGAACTTTGGATTCTAAATTTTGTAAATTCATGACTAAAACCTAACTAAACAATTAATAATTAAAAATTCATTTAAAAAAATAATAATAATAATAAGCTTTTATATAAATGCACTAAAAAGGAAAAGATAAAATATTTTATCTTCTGTCATTGAGCAATTAGATATATCAAAATTTGAAACTATTATAGACGCGTAAGATTATTTTTAAAATTAAACAATTTCTACTGCCTTTACTGCAATGGAAAAATTAATGGGAGGGTCTGGCTCATCAGTGGTGAACCCTCGCGAAACCGCTGGGAGGGTTCACCACTGATGAGCCAGGCCCTACCATTAATTTTTCCATTACAGTAAGGACAGTAGAAATTGTTTAATTTTAAAAAGAATCATACGCGTCTATAATAGTTTCGTATTTTGATAACAGATGGCGAGCTAGTGCTTCATAATTAGATATATCTGAGTGAAAATAAAAGAGGCGAGGGACAATCATCATGAATTTTGAACCTAATGTGTTTAATATGTAGCAACTGATTTTTATAAGTGTTTGCTATATTTTTACCTCTTCTCTAAATATGATTGCCACTTTTATTTTCACTCAGATACATCTAATTGCTCAATGACAGAAGATACAATATTTTATTTTTTTTCCTTTTTAGGGCATTTAAATAAAAGCTTTTTTAATAATTATATTTTTATTTATTAATTATTTTCACATTTACCACACTGACGATGGCTAACATCCCGAAATGCATTCGTGGATGGCTTTTCTTGGTCTATCAAGAAAATGGGTTGGCCAAATATCAGAGAACAGGTTAAATCTATGTTTAGTTGATTTCTGTTCTACTAGATGGCGCTCTGCCTTCTGTCTCATGTTAGTGGTCAGAATATGTCTGTGGGATGGTTGTTGTGTTGGTGTGGCTTGTGGAAAAGCCGCTGATAAAATTCAAATTAATTTATTTAAAGCCAGAAATATATAAAGAGAAAAGAAGTAACAACCGTTGGGAGCAAGCCTTTTTGTTTACCACGCCAGTCCCTAGAAAGTTTCGGATGTTCGCGCATGCGTATTCAGGTTGACGGTTGCCGAGGCCGTCCACTGCCCGTGTATGTAGTGGAGCTTTGTCCCAGTTCGCGCTCGCTGAGGCAAAGTGTGGTCGCCACACGTCTAATTTGTTTTTAATAAATAAAAGTTTTTTTTAAATGAATTTGGCCGGCATTGATATTTCTTGAAAATAAAGATACTTCGGCTAGTAAATCTTTTTACATAAATACTCTGTTTCACCGCATAAGTTTCTTTTCTGTGAAAAATCAATACTTATTTCAAAGAGAAATATTTACCATTTCTAACTTTTTTGGATGAAGTATTAAAGGGTGAAAATATGAAGAGTAATGGCGAACGGAAAAATAAAAGTGTCCAGGGGCGGGAATCGAACCCACAACCTTCCGCTTACCGGGCAGATGCCATGTCCACTAGGCTACCCTGGACGTATTTTTCCATTCGTAAATAATACTTAAAGTAACTTATAATACATTATAAAGGACTGCGGCGTATGATTATAAACAACACTTAAAGTTTCACCGCATAAGTTTCTTATGCGGTGAAACTTCAAGTGTTGTTTATAATCATACGCCGCAGTCCTTTATAATAAATACTCTGTGTACAGAAATTATCCATAACAACCGAGAGAGAGAGAGATATTTATAACTCAGGTTCCTGGAGCAACCAATATTTTTACTTATTTTAAAAGAAATATATACCTTTTTACTACATTCTCGGAAAATTTAAATATAGATTCTTCTTCTTTCTTATCTCCACTCAATCATATTAGGGCATAACTTCGCCCTTGCCGGTCCCAAGCCCAGATAAAAAAGGAGGAGGGGGAGCAGTAACAAACTCACTAAGCAACCTGGGCTCAGCTGGCCATGCTGATAGTACCCTGTAAGGTCTCCAGGGATACAGGATGAGCAGTGTTTGTACTCCATGTTAAGAGCGGCTGTACATGGTGTCTGTTTCTCATGTCAGAGGCGACCATTTCTTTTGGAGCTAAGTCGGCCTGCCACTGAGTAGTGCTCCCTGTCTTAATGACATTCTACTTCACCCAGTCATGATGGTTGTCAAACAGACACCATCAAGGGTCAAAGCTTGATACCCTAATATGATTGAGTGGAGATAAGAAAGAAGAAGAGCATCAAGCTTGTAAAGCTTGAGACTTGACAACCATCATGACTGGGTGAAGTAGAATGCCTTTGTCATTAAGACTGGGAGCACTACTCAGTGGCAGGCCACTGACTTAGCTCCAAAAGAAATGGCCGCCTCTGACATGAGGAACATGTACAGCCACTCCTAACATGGAGTACAAACGCTGCTCATCCTGTATCCCTGGAGTCCTTACAGGGTACTATCAGCATGGCCAGCTGAGCCCAGTGAGCTTGTTACTGCCCCCCCTCCTCCTTTTTCAAAGGTGGAGTTAGATAGGTCTTATTACCTTGTATTATAATCTATAATCCAAATTGTGCTTTATCAAAAATAATTCAGATATAAATCAACAAAAGTTTTGTTAACATTTTGAGAAGAAAAGTGACATGTGCAAATGTTGAACCGCATCATGTCAGTTCCAAACGTCAAATAAGTTGTACAAATATTTTTCTCAACATTCCTGTGTATGAAAAACACAATTTTATAAATGATAAGGCACAATTTGTATTATCTATCTATATATATATAAAAATGAATGTCTGTGTGTCTGTCTGTCTGTCTGTGTGTGTGTCCTCTATGGATTCAAAAACCATACATCCAATCGCCGTGAAATTTTGGGATATTATTAGGTATATCCCCGGAAAGGTTTACGAAAAATAATTTCTTTAATATCTTGAATATCCTTAGAGTTATTTGCAGATTTGTAGCTTTAACTCGCAAGCAGCGCCACCATTGAGACGGAGATAGGCTTTTTCAAGAGGGGGAGTAATGTTAGGAGAGAGGAGCGCGTCTCGAGGCGGGTGCTCACGTGTCACTGTTAAAAACCTATTTGTTTTGGCTACATCTTTTCCCGTGGACTTAACGATAACTTTTCTAAAACTTATTTCAAATTTCATGTATAATTATTTTTACATCATTTAGTTTAGTATAATTATTTACTATAATTTCCTATCGTTCAATTATTATACTTTTTGTTCTTAAAGATTATTTAAGACAATAATCTTTAATTAGAAAGTGCTTTGCCAAAAGTTTGGAGTGGGGCAGACCCCGTGCGAGAATGGATTCGCCCGACCGCCGGCCGACAGTCAAAGTACCCACCGACCAATCAGGGCAGAGTTGGTGACACAGCTATGCCAAGTAGACAAGAAAAAAAGCCTCGCGGGAGCTTGCCCAAGATGACCTCCGGGAACTTCGTCCATCTTTCATAAACGACCATGAATTTATTCAACCTTATCGAGTATTTTTCAAGGGACCGGGAAAAAATGTTCACTAGATAAAACGATGATTTTGTAATGTAGAAAATTAGGAAAGACAAAATTCAGAATGACACGGCACACAGGGACCGGGAAAAAATGATCACTTTATCAGTTTCAAATTATCAAAATATATCTATTTCTTTTTATAAGTCTATAGAGAATTGTTTTAACAAATGTTCGTTAGACAGACCTTTACTCGGGTACCGATTAATATTGAATTTATTCAACTTATCGAGTATTTTTCAAGGGACCGGGAAAAAATGTTCACTTTATCGAGAGATTCGTTAGACAAACCTTTACTCGGGTAAAACACGGGCAAATGTTCGTTAGACAAACCTTTACTCGGGTAAAACCTCGGGCGAAGCCGGGTACGTCCGCTAGTATATATATAAAAATGAATGTCTGTCTGTGTGTACTCTATAGATTCAAAAACCATACATCCAATCGCCGTGAAATTTTGGGATATTATTAGGTAAATCCCCGGAAAGGTTTTCGAAAAATAATTTCTTGAATATCTTGAATATACTTAGAGTTATTTGCAGATTTGTAGCTTTAACTCGCAAGCAGCGCCACCTTGCGACGGAGATAGGCTTAGGTCTGCCCCACCCCCTGTCGAGAGAATGTAATCATCCGGCCGCCAGCCGGATGGACAGTCCAAGTACCCACCAACCAATCAGAGGGGTCAAGAGGTCCTGGCGCGCAGGGGCAGAGTTGGTGACACAGCTGTGCCAAGTAGACAAGAAAAAAGCCTCGCGGGGGCTTGCCCAAGATGACCTCCGGGAACTTCGTCCATCTTCCATAGACAACCATGATTTTATTCAACTTATCGAGTATTTTTCAAGGGGCCGGGAAAAAATGTTCACTAGATAAAACGATGATTTTGTAATGTAGAAAATTAGGAAAGACAAAATTCAGGATGACATGGCACACAGGGACCGGGAAAAAATGATCACTTTATCGAGAGATTAAAATTTACGAGTTTCAAATTATCAAAATATATCTATTATTTTTTTTTGTAAGTTTTTAGAGAATTGTTTTAACAAATGTTCGTTAGACAAACCTTTACTCGGGTAAAACCCATGCAAAGCCGGGGTACATCCGCTAGTAGATTATAAACACAAGGTCTTCTTCTTTCTTATCTCCACACAATCATATCAGGGTATCAAGCTTGTAGAGCTTGAGACTTGACAACCATCATGACTGGGTGAAGTAGAATGCGTCTGCCTTTGTCATTAAGACTGGGAGCATTACTCAGTTAAACACAAAGTAATATGACTTAATCCAAATACAGTATAACCTCGTTAATTTGACACACCCCAATTCAACACTCGGTGATAATTCGACCATGTTCCGATGTCCTGACCTCCGGCCTATCAAATAACAAACCGAATTCGACAGTATCGATAATACGACAGTTCCGATAGTTCGACCATTTTAAAATTCGAATTTCGACAGTTGAATGTTATTTTACATGCAACTTTACCGCTAAACGGTATTACGGCGGCGACGATCGGCATCGGCGGGCGCCGATAGGATCGCGCCTGCGCACTTTTGGTTTCTGGTTAGTTTAAGTTTCACTTTGCAGTGCCGTTGCGCAATTTCACGGATGTTATTGTTGCTTTTTTTACGCTGGAATTTTGGCATCATGCGCTAACTAATAATAATTTTTATTTTTTATTTTTAACATTGAAATATTTTAGCTATTTTTATATTTATAATTTCTTTTTAAATAAATAAATCTTTATAAAATGATCCAACAATGATTATGATAACATTTTAATTCAATATTCTGTGTTAATTTGAATAAATGAGTGGGGCAAGAATGTCAGGTTCTGCCAAAAAAAATTGGAAACGTAGTCAGTATCACCAGCTCACCTATGTGGAAAAAATGAAAATTATAGAAAAAATAGAACAAGGAAAATCACATAGTCAAGTTTCCAGAGAGAGAAATATTCCACGGTCCACCATTAGCACAATTTTTAAAAATAAATTCGCCATAAAATCTGCCTTTTTAAAATCTAATTTTAGCTCTACCTTGAAACATGATCGTGACGGGGAATTCCCAAAGATTGAAGAAGCCCTGTTTAGGTGGATAAGGCAGGCAAATGCCATGAAACTTGCCATAAATGGCAATATCTTGAAAGAAAAGGCTATACTCTTGGCCTTGAAAATGGGTCAAGATAATTTTGAAGCTAGCAATGGCTGGCTAGAAAAGTTTAAGGCCAGAAGGAATATTGCTTCAAACGACTTCATGGAGAAGCTGGAAGTGTGGATGCCAATAGTGTAGCCACTTGGAAAGGTGGGATTATTCCTTCACTTTTAGCTAAATACAGCCCACAGGACATTTTCAATGCTGATGAAACAGGTTATTTTATAAACTTTTGCCTAATCAAACAATGACTATCAGAGGTGAGAAATGTGAAGGGGGTAAGAAGTCTAAAGAGAGAATTACAGTGTTGGTATGCTGTAATATGGATGGAAGTGAAAAACTGCCTTTACTTTATATTGGGAAATATAGAAGGCCACGATGCTTCCATGGCATGAATATTCCCTCAAATTATCATTTTAATAAAAAAGCCTGGATGACTGGGGCAATTTTTACGGATTGGCTGAAAAAATTGGACCAAATATTCAAAAGAAGAGAAAGAAAATTTTTATTAATTTTAGATAATTGCCCAGCCCACCAAATACCTGAAGGGTTACAGAACATTGAAATAAGATTTTTGCCCGCCCTAACTACAAGTGCATTACAACCCTGTGATATGGGTATCATTAAAGCCCTAAAAGACCAATATAGGAAACGAATGATAACGTATCTTCTCACTTGCATGGAAGGAAAAAAAATGCTCAAGTACATTTACTCTTTGCAATTAGCTGGCTAGAGGCTGCATATGGGTTGGGGTTAGTTCTTCCACAAAAAAAAAATGTTTTTCTCATTCAGGATTTGTGATGGATGAACCAATGGAAGAAGTTGTTGAAGAAGAAATGTTTTGAGGCATTAAAAAAACATCAAGCCATTGATGTCAACTATATTGACTTCTTGGAAGTTGATAAAGATGTGCAAGTTGCTGGGGAACAGTCCATTGAAGAAATTGTAAAGGAGGTAATGGGAAAAGAAGAAGATTAAGAGGTAGAGCCAACAGAAAAAGATTTAAACAAAACATCAATAACACCTGCAGCAGCAGTGGATGCCTTTAACCCTCGAGCGCACGCGCTAAAAATGTGATGTACTTGCGCGCGCTGGGTGAAATATACCCGATATTATAATTATGTAATTTGAACATAAATATTATCTGAGGAAAAACAAAACCTTTTCTATTTCAAAGTAACAACATTTTAATTTTCAAAAAAGGTAATTCTTATTAAAATATTTTTATTTTTTTACACAGATTAAACATTTATAAAACTATTCTTGAATAATGCTCAAAATTGACAGTGGTATATAAAATAATAATCTATCGCTCCTTTCCAATATTAAATATATAAAATTCCACGAGGACAATTAAAACAAACTATATAGAATCATTGCAAACTGCAATTGTATGTCCTTCACAAATTGGCTTTGTACATTGTTGGCACAAAGTCGGGGTCTTCCAGTCCCTACTGGAGGGACACTCTACATCTGGTAGGAAGCTTTATCTTGCGGTTCCTGACCTTCTTGATGGCTTGTAGTGACCTCTAAAAATGAATTGAAATAAATATTTAGAGCATACATTTATGATTTCAATTAACTTATCTGTAAAAAAAGGGTTTTTCTACTTAGTCCTATAGGCAGTGAAGAAATGTTTTTTCTTTGATTTAGTTACTCTTTGATGAGTTCAAGGGCCAAGCATTTCAAGAATTTTCTTCTAAAGAGCTTCTAAAGGTGTATTTTAATTTTTTGCTTCTTCACCTTTCAAGCCTAGTAAATGTGTAATGACATATGCGCTCTTGTCTTTACTGTTTGTGAAGGACAAATTTTGGACCATTTGGTTTTCGAAGCTCTCCCTATATAAAAATGTGTTTTTTGGGGTAATTCCTTTATCCCACAAAATTTCCATATCTGAATATATTCCAGTGTCACTTCCAGAAAAATGATCACTTAGATCTTCTTCAACATCACTTTCTACAATAATCTCTTTTTTGATCTACTAAATATGACCTTCTTCCCTCGATTTTAGATAGAATTATAGGCTGATAAATCTATCAACCTATTACAGTTATTTTTCAAATTATTAATTCGAATTATTTCTCTCTCTAAAAATAATTTATCAAATAAAAAGGCGACAAAAAAACTTACGTGAGTGCGCGCACCGGGTGATTTTTACCCGACAGTGCCAATATATGGAATTTCAGTGGCAGCTTTCAAAATGTGAAACCAAAACTTTAGACTAGATGATGAGTCTCAGGAAGCTAAACGAAACCACATCTCCGCCAGCCAATTTTTCATTGGTTAATTTTCCACTCGAATGTTGCCATGGGTAATTTTCACCCGGCGCGCAATGCCGGGTTAATACAATAAAAACTCTTTGTTATTTAAAAGACATTTCTGAGGAAGAAAGGCATGCATGTCTTTTAAAAATAGACTATCTGGAATACATCCTGAATAGGATTTCAGAGAAAAACAGACATCTATAAAAAAAAATTTTTTTTATCTTAATTCTTTTCAAATAATATTTTTTAATTTTCTTTTTATTTTCCATATTTATTTTCTTTAAACTATTATTCACAATTGGAATAAAATATTATTTGTTTCGAAAATATGTATTATTGCCATTTTGTCCCAGATACTAAAAGTTAATCATGAAAATAAAAAAATAAATATAAAAAAGTACACACACAATGGTTTCAATTAATATCATTAATTTATATTACAAAGCTATTTATAAAAAATATATATATTATTTTAGCTAGTTAGATGATTAGCTAATCATCTAACCTTAATTCAACACTTCTTTTAATTCAACCGAAAGCTCTGATCCCTTGGGGTGTTGAATTAAAGAGGTTCGACTGTAAATAAATAGTGTGTGACATTTCGGTAACAACATTGCTACCATCTTCAGACAAAAGTACTGATAATATATAAAATATTTACTAGACTATACTTCAACATTTATTAAGATAAAACTATAATAAATCTTTGAATTGGCTATCTTTAAATTGAAAATATTTTAGGCAATTTCTTTAATTTCAACATCTCAACAAAAATCTTTTGATTACGCAAGAAGTATATTAAAACATTAGTTAGGCTTTGTGGCCAATATTTCCTTGTTTTAATTTGAAATGTTTCTAAAGTCTTACTAATTATTTTAGTTTTATTATGATAGAGGCAAAAGTTTTTGTTTTTTTTGTCAAAAGATTGATCATATATAAGATTTTTCTGTCCTTTGTTGTTTTCATTTTGAGGAAATAGTTGAATTTTGTCAGGCTTTAAATGGCAAGTTAGAATTTTGTGTGTAAAAAAAATCTATAATAAAATTTATTATAATATATATACGAGGGTGGTCTGGAGGTGATGATAAAATCGTTTGCGAGTTAATATTGTATCGTTATGAAATTTAAAAATGATAAATCATAATGTAATCAAATTTAAATGCCCCCACCCTCCCTTGGATGAGGCAACAAACAAAATTAATTGAAACGATTTTGAGCAATTTTATTTACGCACCTGAATGATTGATTGGAATCCATCAACAAATTGTGAAGTGACGTCCATTTTTATGTGTAAAAATCTTTGGTTTATATGCTATAAATTCTAAATGTTAATTTAAATGTATAAGTGTATATTTTGAGTGAACATATTTATTTTTGCGGTACTCAAAAAGAATTTGTTTTGTTGGTCGTTAGTCCCATGTAATTTAATGTCCAAACGAGTATTTATGCTTAGAGAGATATTTTTAATTCATTTTTTTCTGGAGCGAAAAATCTCATCTTATTTTAGGTATATTACTAGGTTTTCATAAATAAAGTTTGCGAAAATATAAATAATGTTAGAAAAATCATTTATATTGGTTAAATTTATACATAATTATATCTATAAAAGCTTTAAATATTTGAAAAATTGTTTATATTATGAATGAAGCTTTTAACACTTTATTTCCCAGATTTGTGTGAAATAAATTTAGATATCATAAATATTATACCCATTTTAATCAAACAAAATTATAATTTATTAAAATGATTCCACCTTCATAAAAAAATAAGGACATATAGAGAATAAAATTATAAATGAAATAACACGCACGGACGTTAAACATAAATATGTATATTAAAGAGATTTTAACTATTCAATTATTTTGACAGGATACCCCTAACTTACCTAATCTTTTTTTTTTTTTTTTTTTCACATGAAAAGCGTATTTACGCAAATTTGGCCTTAAATACCTGTTGTGTGTCGATTTATTAGTCCAACGATGGCCCAGAATGTATTTCAAAGTTAGTGTTTTATTGGTATTACTTATTAGCTACATTTTTAGAGGAAGACCAAAAGGACAACACCCTAGAATGTCTATTCTGGTTCTCTTGACTTCCGCTGATATGTCGCGTCGCGCAGCGGTGGTCATCTCTAATTTAATGGCCCCGCTTGTATGTTTGCTGACGGCTTGGTCCGTCATCCCAGCAGGCTGGAAGGAAGTCTCTTGGCCCCCACATACCCATTTCTTGATTTCTCAGGAAGCCTCAAGGACCAAATTTTGATTGTAGAGGTAGTCTGGACCACGCTGACGAAGGCCAACAGCCCGAAACGCGTTTGTGGTTGACTTTTCTTGATTTATCAAGAAATTGGGTTGGCCAAATATCTCGGAACAAGTTAAATAAACGTTTAGTTTATTTTTGCTCCACTAGATGGCGCTCTGCCCTCTAGAAATGCTCATGTGAGCCTGATCAGGATATGCCTTTTTGTTTTCAACCTAACCTTATTCTGCCCTTCTCCATAAAAGTTAAAAGGCTTGTTGAGTGTGTGGTGTAGAAGAAGCCTTTCTCATATTGTGGCGAAGAAATAATTTATTATTCAAACTGATATTATTCAATGAAAATATTGAACAGATTATAAAAATATATATTACTCTGTATTTGTTATATATATATATAAATCATATTTAAAATATTTCTTTGCTTGCTTGTTCAAGATTCCCTAGCTGTAGATAGCCTTGGTTGATTATCAAAGGAATAGTCAGTCGTACTGACGCCATCAATAAATACTTTTATATATTCCAAGACTTGGTTTCTACGCTACAATATCATCACCAAGTCAGGGGTCAAATGCATTTAATTACTCTTTCCTCCATCCCTTTTCTTATGATTGAGCCCTTTGCCTCGTATAGTAGCTGACTACATATTTAAGCAGAAAACCAGATCCACCACGATTCTTGGGCCTATTCCAAGCTCACCCCTGCTCAAGATGTCCATGTTTCTCCATGCTCCTTATTACTCTCCCTGCGGGGATCTGTAAGAATAAAACAGAGGTTGGATCTCAGAAAGTATGTTTAATTATCAAAAGATTATATTTAGATGACAAACAATAGAGAGTTAAAAGAGGTAAGCGGTGGCAGTCAACAAGCAAGCAAATCTGAAACCTATATACAGTTACGTAATGTCTGGGGGAAGTGGCCGTTGCTAAACGACAGCCGAGGTGCGAGTCACTTTTCAACACTCCCACCTGACGAGCACTCCGTTGTTTCAAACAGTCCAAGTTGGCTCCTTAGTCTTTTATGCCTTTCTGGAGGTAGAGCTTTCGTAAATATGTCTGCAGCAAAATCAGCATCGGAAAAACCTATCAGGGTTGAAGTGCAGGAACTCCCACCAAAACAAATACCGATGGTCCAATGTGAAGGTCCTGGGTTGTTCATAAATTGGCTAACCCTGCTGACTGCATAGGCAATATCAGGTCTAGTTCCAGTCATGAGGTACATTAAACTACCAATTGTCTGTCTGTATGGAATCTTGTTCATTTCTTCAATTTCCTGATCATCCTTTGGGCACATCTCTTTTGTTAGTTTTGAGTAAGGATCAGAAGGTACAGATTGTAACTTAATATCAAGAAGGTTGTAATGTTCAAGTGTTCTTTCAATGTATGAGGCTTGATGCAGAAATAACATTTTAGTTGTTCTATCTCGATATATTTGTAGGCCAAGGAAATAATCGGCAGTAAAAGTTTTTATTTCAAAATTGGAATTTAAGTACTGTACTATATCATCTAAATGTTGTTTATTTACACTGCAGATTAAGCAATCATCTACATATATTGCAAGTAATATGTAAGCCTGTTTACATTTCATTGTATAGACACATGAATCTGATATGCTAGGTTTGAGATCAAACTTAATTAAAAACTCATGAAATTTCTTGTTCCACATTCTGGGGGATTGCTTAAGACCATAGATGCTTTTCTGAAGAGAGCAAACATGATTTGGAAAATCTGGGTTTTCATAACCTTGGGGTTGTTCCATGTAAAGTTCTTCTTCCAAATCACCATTCAAGAAGGCAGATTTTACATCTAACTGAATCATTTCCATATCAAGTGATGCACAAAGTGATAAGATTGTTCTAATTGAATTGAATTTTACAACTGGAGAAAAAGTTTCACCATAATCAAGTCCTGGTTTTTGTGAATAAACTTTCGCAACTAGTCTAGCCTTAAACATTTTATTTGATCCATCTGCATTTTGCTTTATTTTGTATACCCACTTGCATGCAATAGCTTTTCTGTCTGATGGTAGTGTCACATACGTCCATGTTTGATTTTTCATCAAGGAATTGAATTCATCGTCCATAGCTAGTTTCCACTGTTTTGAGTTTTGTCCTACAATTGCATCTTCATAGTGTTGGGGCACGTTTTGTAACCATACCCCAACAGAAGGCGTATGTATAATCAAATCAAATGGATACATGGCTTCCCTCCCACATAGACTTACAGACCATTTTTTTTTTGCCCAGAAACTTAGACACTTGGTGACACCAGACTTCCATGCCGAAAGCTGATGCCTGGTAAAGAAGAAGACATCCAGAGACATCCGAGCTGGAAACTGTTGTTTCATATGTACATATATTCCCCTCACCAAAAATTTAGGTAAAGGTGACCAGAAAAAAAAATGGAGAAGGAAGATCTCTAAAGGACTGAACCTTATAAAATATCCTTCCCGAGAAAGGAAAGCGTTATATTACAGTTCAAGTGAAAAGGGGCCTGTGTCGATTTATAGCTAAGACGGAGGGGGGCGATATATATATATCGTCCCGAGAAAGAGGGAGGATGGTTTTTCAATCCATGTGGAAGGGGGGGGCTGGCGTCTGAAATTTTACACTATCGCCGTAGCTGTTGCTCTCTTTAGATTTTTTTGTTTTGGTAATACTATATGTTCTATTTTGATGGAAGAGGCCTGGAGTCTGAAATCTTACACTAGTGCCGTGGCTGTTTCTCTCTTTAGATTTTTTGTTTTGGTAATACTATATGTTCTATTTTGATGAGGCCTGGGGCGTCTATGAAATTGATACTGGAGCGTTGGCCATTTTGATTGGTGTTTCTTTCGGCGAATGAAAATGGAGAGAGACATGAATAAAAGGAGGTTCTTTGCCAAAAGGCAAGATTCGATCGGAGTCGCTCAGTGAAAGGACTGTCTGCAGACAGGAGACCAGACCTTTGCCGGCACTTTCGAGAAAAGGTAAGCCATTTGTCATTATGACTTAGCGCCTTCCCCCCCCCCCCCCTTTTGTGTAGTAGCCAACCTAGATTTCGCATGGGCCCTAAAGGGCTATAAAGTAACTTCAGGTCACCTCTATCTAAATTTTACTATGTAAATAGCATATCTCGTCAGTATAGACATGTTCCCAAATTTTAAGATATTTAAATAAATATCTAGAGAAATTTTCTTGTTTCCTCTGTTACCTATTTCATACATAATTTGCCTTATGGTGCTATTCCCACTGTTTAAATGAAATGTTGTATGTTTCTTACCTATTTGAAGGGAATGTTACTAATAATCAAGTCTCCCATAAATTACCGGCCACATACATTGCCGCGAGTGTCTGTGTTTCAGTGTTTTATAGATTGCCCAATTTAATAACGATTTCATGGGTTGTCTGATGAAATTGTATAATAGTGTCGCGGCTGTTTCCATCTTTAGACCATTGTTCTGACAATATTATATGCTCGATCCTTGCTTTAGCTCAACTCTTAATCAATTACAGAGTTTTTTCCCCCCTTTTTTTTTATTTATTTTATTTATCCTGTTTGCACAAATTGCATTACATGTGATGATGTAAAGACATATGCCGATAGTGCATCACTGACAGCTGTGCTGCTATTATACAACATTAAGGTCTTGCTGCGGGTTATATACATGGGGTTGTTGGCCTAAATTGCTATATATATATATATACTTAAGTAAGGAAACTTTTAATAAGTCACATCGTGTATCCTCCCTTTTCAACTATCCAAAACCGGGAACCCATCAATGTCGCCCGCCGCGGGGCTCGAATTTAGTATATGTTTCTTCCCCTATACTTTAGAAATATATACCTAATGAAAAGCCATACTATTTTTAAGTATTGGTGAAGTAGTCCACGCATCCTGAGATTAACAGTCTATTATAAATCGTGAATTTTAATTTATGCTTTCCGTTTCACTGGCATTTTATCAGGCAATGAAAGTTATGTTGAGGCGGTGTATACCGCATCTCTCGCCGCTGTCTTTTACGATTCACATTGTTTGTGGCAAAACCTTAATATTATCATTGATTTCTGATATCAAAGTAAAACGTCTATGGGGATGAGTATCTTTTATTCTGGTCTTCTCGAGCTTTCGAGCTTGTCCGCCCTTCTACAGGAGAAACATATACAATATATCAAGAAAATATAACGTCGCCTGATGCTAAAACTATTATGATTCTATGTACATATATATATATACATTAGAAAGTTTTGCATATTATTTGTTTTCTTAAGACATATTTTTTTGATTAAGGTATTACACATATTCTACTATTGTTTGCTATATTCTATGAATTATCTTATAGGTTAGAAATTCTATTATTTAAGTAGTTTTATAATAGTTATTGGCTATTACATATAAGTTATATTATTGTTGATATTATTAGCTGGTACTAGGATATATTGTGTTATATGTTTCGGGCAAATCTATTTTCTATTAATGCTATTGTGTTTTCTGAATAATAGAAAATCAATTATAAGCCTTTGATATTCGCTGTTTATGTTATTGTAATGTATTCTAGGTTCTCCTAATGCGAAAGTGTGACCTGTTCCTTTGCAGTATTGGAAAATTAGAGACCTATTGTCTTGATTAATAACGTTGCGTCTATGTTCATATATTCTATTGCTGACTCTCCTTCCTGTCTCCCCTGCGTATTACTTGGCAGCTGTTACACTCTACGGAATATATTGCCTTTTATTCTCTGTTTTGGTTAGTGGGTTTTATGATAGTAGGATTATTTTAGATAGCGGACTTTTATGGTGGAGCCTATGTTAGGGGAATTACAGTAATACGTTTGGATGCCAGAGTTTCTTAAGTAGTTGGCTATTGTTATAGATGTTTGTGAGTATGGAATGTAACATATCGCCCTATAGATATTTTGTGGAAATGTTGTAATATAAAGATGGTTTGGTATCCTGCTTGCTGGACATTATTTATAATGTTCTGTGTCCCAATCATTTTGAATTCTGTTGCGAGCACCATTGATTACAATTTCTTTATTTTACTTTCTCAAATTATTATATACAGTATGAGAAATGAGGTTGGATTTCCCATGGTTCAAATTTAGAACGGTGATCAGTGTTTTACAGTAGTCTACTGAAATGACTAAGCATTTTTTTTTTCATCATAGCTCTGATATAATTTTCTCACAGCAGAGGTGAGTTCTGATAATTATTGCTGGATACAAATATCTTAACTTCATTTTAATAGCGCTTTCTATCAAATCATACTAGCCTGTGCATCCAGATATATGAGCCTTAAGGTGAAAATAGAATTGAAGATCCAGTTAGCGTACCCGTGAAGAGAGAAATTTGATCACCATAAAAAGACGCGTCAGGCAACCGACTTTTTTTTTTTTTCATGATGCCTCCAACTGCATATGATCTTAAATATCCTGTATACACTCTGACAAGGGAAGGTTATCCTGAATTGACAAATGTATAATTTTTGTCTTTAGTAGAGATTTCCAAGATTCTATTTCTGAAACATTTTTTTTGGATGAAGACAAAAAAAAAACCATCTTGATAGTATTGAATTTTACAGTAAATATTTGCCAGCAGAAGGCATGATGAGAATACATGAAATTTAAACCAGTTATATGCTTAGTATGTTTCTTCAGCTGTAATTTGACACAGTCATCAAATGAAGAAATGGGCAGTACGCCATATCTTGATGCTGGACACTTCTGTGTCAGGAAGGTGTAGTTAGTCTGTTTAATGAGAATTTCAATAATTATCGAAATTTAGCAGATTATCATTGGGGATTTGAACAACTATCTTGAAAAATTTTGAACAGCCTGAGTAGATAAAGGAATCCTGGAGTTAGAGTGGATAATTAGTAGTACAGACTGACCACTCGACGCAGATAACTCTAGGGAACAATTATTGTGTTAATCCGCCGTAGACAAGAAGAACATTGATTCTCAGGATACTCGATAGGCAGAATTTTGAGAATTGATAAGGTCATGGTTAAAGTTTACACAGGCAAGTGGGAGTAAAGACAGTGATTTAAAGAGGCAGCCTTGTGTCTTAAATACTTTCAGTGGAAGCAGATGCCACTGCAAATATTCAGGTCTAATAATTTCCAAATTTGAAGTCATGCATGACGGGTTAGCACGGGATTGACGCCTGAACTGGCTTTCACTGGGATTAATCGAGCTTGCGAAAGAACTAGAAGAAGTGTGACATGTCACGCCACTGTACTAAATTAATAATTGAGAAGATTTATGTTGAGCCAACTGAAATTAGTAAAGAATTAAGAGATTAAGGTCTTATTCTTTGAGTTTTACACTAATTTCAATTACGCGATATGGACGGCGTTATAAGTTGGGTGGAAATGATTCGGCCGCAATGGGATGGTCTCCTGGAGGTGGTACGATCAAATACTTACTTATTGAATGCCGGGCGGGATCGCATGGAGCATTAAATGACATCGAGAAATGCTTAAAGAAACACCCTAGAAGATTGGGATCGACAAAATGACGACATGGAAAATGCTCAACATTGTACATTGGCAGCAAAATGATATCTTGCTATTGTATGGACGACCACTCCTTCCTGAAATGTGCAGCGGATGTTAGTCCCAGAATTAGGTCCTTTGAGGCGACACTTTCCTTTGCAGATGACATAAAGACGCATGACAAAACAGCACATGAGCCTTTAAACTAACTTCAATTTCTGCCACCAATTAATTTAGTTGACCAATAGCTATAGAACCACTGGAGACCTCCATACCTGTGTGAATATTTTAGTGAGAAATGAGCGATTCAATTCTATGAGCCATGAGGTATCCTGTAAGATCGGAGTTGTACCCCATTCAATTTTTTTAAATAGTAGCCAGTGCGAGATATTTCCAGGATTTTTTTTTCTAACTGTCATATAATTCGAAAACTAGAAAACTACACCATCTTAATACAGTTTACGTTTAGCACCCATGTGGACTCAATATGACCATTGAATGAAAAAAATCGAAGACTAATGAGCGAGCCAACCTAAAGAGAACGAGTTTAATAGGCTTACAATCAATAGTTGAAGCAAACTATTCGCACAAATTTGTTATGTTCTCTCTCTAAATGATCTATGACATTATAGGTTTTCTTAACAAGGTAACTACCCCGCCGAGTGTATATGGAGTTATAAAGCTTAAGGGTCATAGGCTGTTGGAATAGAGTAGTTCAAAATTAAGAGTGATAATAGATCGGGATCCAGATCCCGATGACGGGTTTCGAAGAGACTCCAGAGGGATGAAAGAGGTGTTGAAAGTGATGAAAGGGCGATGAAATATGATGAAAAAGGCGTTGAACTGTGTTATAAGGTGATGAATAAGAGATGAAATGTGTTGAAGGCGTTGAAGAGAGATGCGATGGAAGTAAGTTGAAAGGCGTTGAGGATGGTGAAGGATGATGAAAGAGTGAGAAAGCGTTGAATGTTGATGAGGAAGAGATAGAAAGATGCAGAAAGATGTTGAAAGAGAAAGAATTGAAAAAAGTTGGATAAAGGGTTTTGTAAATAGTAGATAAAGATTGATGAAAGAAAGTACATTTAATGTATAAAGCGTAGCTGTCGACCGCAATATCGCCTCGATAGAACTATTTCTTTTAAAATAAGACATATTATGCACTGGGGGTTTGTGTAAGCTGATTTACATAAGTTTCGGCAACAGTATACACTATTTAATATAGATAGGTCTTTATTAATTACAATATTAGGTTATATATTAAATAGCAAATATGTCTTAGTGTTATGGTGAACTTTAAACAGTTTGCAGTTTTTTTTTTAACATGTGTTTCTAGTGCTAAGTGTTGAAAGGAGCTTTAACACCATGTTTCAGGGTTCGTGTGTTATTTGTCTCAACCTTGTCTTTGTGCGGAATACCGTCTCACAACCTTGTTTTAATATGACACACCGTTCTGAAGAGCTTGTACAACCTGTCAGGATATGATTTAGGAAAATTTTAGTTTCTTTTTATTGTTATGTTACAATTTTATCCAACAATACAACCAGAGCGGACTCAGAAGTAATGAGACGAGGGGAAATTGACAGAGTTAGTGTGAACAGTTTAACTTTACGCAGGTCTACAAGGGTGAAAAGGCCCACACAGTGTAAATTCTGCTTAGACTGTCGCCACTAACTAGGATTTTGGAGTGTGTACGGAGAATCAGCTCGATAGAATGAGAAGTTTAGAGATTTCAACCTTTTTTTTTTCATTTAAAAACCTTTTTTTTTAAAGTAGAACTTCATTAGGATTCCTTTTTTTTATATACAAACTATTTCTTGTTAAAAACCCGAGTTTCAAAGACCAATGAGAATAATGTATACCATTGTGAATTACTATTTAGTGTAAATCTGAAATTTTAGTTATTATCAGGAGTAATAGGTGAAGGAAGGTGTAGGAATTCACAACTTAGAGGGGGGCTATGTCTAAAACAACGAACCTAATAGGCATCCTATGGCTTGTGTTGGGTAATTCAGAAACCCTATAATCCCTGGCCTTCAGGTAGTAGCTTTGAAATAGGTTTCTAATGAGGACATGAAAGGTCAATCTTTCATAGTAAAGTTGTGAAGTATAGGGACCCTAAGCCAGGGGTAGAAGTTAAGTAGGCCCAGACCGTAGTCGATCCTTGGAAAGCACTTGAGAATGTTAGTGTTGGGTAGTGAATCGTAAACCCTATAAATCCATCTTTCAATAGAGTGCTGAGGTCGGACTACTGCAAAGGGGGCAGACGCACGAGGAAGTAAGAAGAAAGTGACTTCACCCACGGTGGCTAGGGGAATGACTCAATTCCGCTTTTATGAGGTGTCACGTTTAATGGTCCTTTATTCGCCATTATAATTTGTGTGTGTCTTTATAGAATTGTCGTGAAAAGTCGCTTGGTGTCAAGGCAAGGGCAGTTTTTGAAGTTACACTGATTTTTTTTTAGTAGGTTAGCTTCCAGATTACTTAGAATTGTTAACAATTATTGTTAACAATCATTTATCGAGTATAAAGTATTAGTATATATAGAGCTTGTACAGAGGCATTTTCTTTTGAGTAACCTAGGGCTTTAGTTCCCAATTTGTTTTAATTTTATTATTTTATTTGATTTCACATTTTGTCCTGGAAGATTTTCATTATTGTTAAGGCCTATTAATAATGATATTATAGTATTTTGGTTTTTATGATAGAGTCTAACTCTAGTTTGAATGCGATCGTGAATGAGAGAGTGAATGTAATGATCAATGAATGCGACCACAAAGTTAAAGTCTAACATACTGTTAATCCAAAAATACATTAGAATAGGGTTAAGGATTTCAATAGGATCGATTTTATTTTATTTTATTTTTTTTTTCTTTATTTGTTAGGAACGATAGCCTCACAGGACTGTAAAAACTCTATTGTTAGGAAAATATTCGCTCCATTTTTGTTAGGTCTCCTTTTGGAGGAGTATAAAATTTTTTTTAAATTTCTATTACTAGAGGGTAATAAAGTACTCTTTGTTATTTATATCAACTTGAATTTTAAGAGTCGTAGATAATGATCATATCTCGATTCTCAGACTGGAAGGTTGTGGGAGGTTATGATCAGACCAGAAAACCCACAAAACTTCTCCTCATTAGAGGAAACGAAGAGGTATAGATTGAATTTTATGCAGGATGGGGGATTTGTTTTAGCCATGCCGTATAGCCTGGGGTATAACGGCGCGACCTTGGTAACCGATCTGACACCGTAGTTTCGACGTTTTTAGCGTGGCTGGAGCGAGGGTATTCCAGACGGGAGGTCCTGTAAGATTGGCATGTAGGCAGAGATTGCCCAGTTATTCTAGACGAAGTAGTTTCCGTCTATTGAATTTTTTTTGGTACCAGTTTGATCCCCCATAGCTAGCGGAAGTTTCTTCTAATAAAGGATTCGCCCTGCCATACGTTTTGTTGGAATGAATTCGAGCATAAGACCGATTCGAGAGGCAGAATAAGTAATTATTAGGACCTTCAACGAGTTTAAACTCGTTTCATGATAGGATAAGATTTTAAAGTATTAGTTAACTATAAGGACCGCGAACGAGACGCCAGAACGAGCCAATGAGTCAAAGTTTTAGAAGTGTTGTATTGAGGACAGTAGAATTAAGAGCAGTTATACAGGGAGTAGAATTCTGAAGGAATTTGTAAAAGAACCAAAATTTCAGATTGATAAAATTCAAATTTATAAGATGTAGATTTGTAGGATTCAGGTCAATGAATAGAGGGTATATTAGTAGATGAAAGTAATATGAATTTCTTGGAAGGGGGAGGTAGCTGAACTGTACACACCCCAGAGACAAGGTAAACGGAGTCACAAACAAAATGGGAGAAGTTAATTAGTTTCTCTGTCAAACAGAGAGCTTTCTTCATACGGTTGTCACCCTAGATTTAAATGGACTGTGTAGTTTAATAGAGGTCTGGGCTATGTTCCATTTGACCAAGATTCTAAATGACGTACCCATCTGAGTTGAGAGTATTGTAACAGAGGAATCTAACACATAAGAGAAAACACACCCTCCAGTAGGATCGGGATAGACGAATATTACCCAGTGACCAACTCGTGATTCCAGACTGAATAAGATTGAAAAACTTAACTGAGATACTAAACCTTGAACCTTCAGCGCACAAATATATATAATGTGTTTTCATTTTCTTATTGAATATGTTATTATTTTATATCATATATATTATATTATAATCATATGCTATTCATTTCAACAATTTTATTTCCTTTGATATTCATGATATCAGTAATATTTACCGGCCATGTTGCGATTTTTTTTTAACATGTTGTCATGGCTTATTCTTCCCTCAAGGCATGATCTATTTTATCCTTATTGTCTTTTATCCGCCTTACTTGTATAAGTATATATATTTTGTCATCATATATAATTTTGTAGTAGTTTTCTTTATCATCTATCATGGGATGATTTTTATCATATTTAATCACTATCTGCATGATACGTGTTTTCTTCAATATATATATTATACCCATCATATAACATGTAAGGATTCATTTTATCATTACATATTTCGTGCCTTATTTAATAATTACTTTCACAATTTGTTTTCTGTAACCTTTTTTTTTTTTATTTAGCAAAAGTCATCATGTCATAGGCTAATCATTATGTATCAAGATATTTCTTTCAGCTAACTATAATTATCCTTTCCTTTGATTGTATATGTATAACTATACCACACGAATGTCTTGATTGGTACTTAAATAAAGATGCTGGCATGTTTTAGGAGTTGGACTAGTCAGTTATTTCTAAACGACTTCTTGGCGCCCAAATTTTTTATATATAATATGTAATAGGGAAATGTTCTAACTGTATTGTTAGCAGAAAGAAGGTAGCAATTAATCCAGCACCACAAGAGGCAAGGATGGGGTTGAGAGGACTTACCACAAGGAGGGCCTACTCCTCAAGGCCAAAGAAGAAAGTGGAAGGGTGGTATATATACCCATGAATGGTAAGACAGATGACCTTGCTTACTTCCATACATATGATATGACTGTCCCCCATGACCTATGTTGACAACAATGTGCTGACAGAATAATAACACATAAAAACCCCTTTGCCAGGATGCACAATGCCCACTAATGTTCGGAATAATAAACATCTAGAATAGCATACCATCATTTTGATTAGCCTTATCTTCCCTATAGGTTTCGGTACACCTGGCTTCACCTAGTAATGGAAAATGCATTTTGCTAGAAATGGGCCTGCTTTCATAGTAACTGATGAAAGGCAGATGAATAATGAATAGCACAAACGCATTTGTCCATTACTTGGCAGGGGGAGGATTGTTGGGGCACGTTTTTGTAACCATACCCCAACAGAAGGCGTATGTATAATCAAATCAAATGGATACATGGCTTCCCTCCCACATAGACTTACAGACCATTTTTTTGCCCAGAAACTTAGACACTTGGTGACACCAGACTTCCATGCCGAAAGCTGATGCCTGGTAAAGAAGAAGACATCCAGAGACATCCGAGCTGGAAACTGTTGTTTCATATGTACATATATTCCCCTCACCAAAAATTTAGGTAAAGGTGACCAGAAAAAAAAAATGGAGAAGGAAGATCTCTAAAGGACTGAACCTTATAAAATATCCTTCCCGAGAAAGGAAAGCGTTATATTACAGTTCAAGTGAAAAGGGGCCTGTGTCGATTTATAGCTAAGACGGAGGGGGGCGATATATATATATCGTCCCGAGAAAGAGGGGAGGATGGTTTTTCAATCCATGTGGAAGGGGGGGGCTGGCGTCTGAAATTTTACACTATCGCCGTAGCTGTTGCTCTCTTTAGATTTTTTTGTTTTGGTAATACTATATGTTCTATTTTGATGGAAGAGGCCTGGAGTCTGAAATCTTACACTAGTGCCGTGGCTGTTTCTCTCTTTAGATTTTTTGTTTTGGTAATACTATATGTTCTATTTTGATGAGGCCTGGGGCGTCTATGAAATTGATACTGGAGCGTTGGCCATTTTGATTGGTGTTTCTTTCGGCGAATGAAAATGGAGAGAGACATGAATAAAAGGAGGTTCTTTGCCAAAAGGCAAGATTCGATCGGAGTCGCTCAGTGAAAGGACTGTCTGCAGACAGGAGACCAGACCTTTGCCGGCACTTTCGAGAAAAGGTAAGCCATTTGTCATTATGACTTAGCGCCTTCCCCCCCCCCCCCCCCCCCTTTTGTGTAGTAGCCAACCTAGATTTCGCATGGGCCCTAAAGGGCTATAAAGTAACTTCAGGTCACCTCTATCTAAATTTTACTATGTAAATAGCATATCTCGTCAGTATAGACATGTTCCCAAATTTTAAGATATTTAAATAAATATCTAGAGAAATTTTCTTGTTTCCTCTGTTACCTATTTCATACATAATTTGCCTTATGGTGCTATTCCCACTGTTTAAATGAAATGTTGTATGTTTCTTACCTATTTGAAGGGAATGTTACTAATAATCAAGTCTCCCATAAATTACCGGCCACATACATTGCCGCGAGTGTCTGTGTTTCAGTGTTTTATAGATTGCCCAATTTAATAACGATTTCATGGGTTGTCTGATGAAATTGTATAATAGTGTCGCGGCTGTTTCCATCTTTAGACCATTGTTCTGACAATATTATATGCTCGATCCTTGCTTTAGCTCAACTCTTAATCAATTACAGAGTTTTTCCCCCCTTTTCTTTTTTATTTATTTTATTTATCCTGTTTGCACAAATTGCATTACATGTGATGATGTAAAGACATATGCCGATAGTGCATCACTGACAGCTGTGCTGCTATTATACAACATTAAGGTCTTGCTGCGGGTTATATACATGGGGTTGTTGGCCTAAATTGCTATATATATATATATACTTAAGTAAGGAAACATTAATAAGTCACATCGTGTATCCTCCCTTTTCAACTATCCAAAACCGGGAACCCATCAATAGTTCAATGGTTCTTGGTCATGGACATAACAAGCATATGAAATAGCTCTTGTACAGCTGGTTGATGTTTGTTCATTTTCTCTGATTCTATTCCTGAGAGGGTATCGACATGATTCTTCTGGTTTGGAACTGGTATTTGTGTTATCAACACTTTCTTCACTGTATATAGTTACCTGCTCTTGTTGGTTATCCTGAATATTTTCTGATGTATTAGCTTCAGTAAATATTACATCTCTGCTTATGATAATTTTTCTAGCAATAGGATCCCACATTCTATAATTTTTGTTAGTTTCAGTATATCCAACAAAAAATGTACGAATACTCTTTTTGTCTAATTTCTTTCTGTTATCTTTTGGTATATGCACATAAGCGTTACATCCAAAGGTTTTCAAATGTAAGATGGAGGGTTTTCTCTTGTACCATATTTCATAAGGTGTAGAATTTCCCAATACTTTAGTAGTACATCTATTTAAGAGATAGACTGCTGTGTTTACAGCTTCAGCCCACAGTTCAAGCGGCATTTTTCTTCCATGTAACAAGCATCTAGCTGATTCAACTATTGTTCTGTTATCTCTTTCAGCAATTCCATTCTGTTCTGGGGTATATGGAGCAGTGAGTTCATGAACAATTCCTAGAGATTTTAGATAATCAGAAAAATTCTTATTTACGAATTCTGTGCCATTATCTGTTCTGAATCTTTTTATTTTATTTCCAGTTTCAGTCCTAACCCTTTTTACAAATTCTTTAAATTTCTCAAGAACATCTGATTTATGCCTAATGAAGTAGGCCACTCTAAATCTTGAAAAATCATCCTTGAATGATACAAAATATAATGATCCACCTGGTGATCTTTTACTCATTGGTCCACAAACATCTGAATAGATCAGCTCTCCTGGATAGGTCGAATTTGGACTTGTTGACGCGTGAAAAACTTTTCTATTTTGTTTTCCATAGATGCATGCTTCGCATAGTAAAGAATCAGGCTTTTCTCTAATTTTAATGTCGTCTTCAAAAACATTATTTTCAAACATTTGGGTTAATTTTATAGGATTTACATGACCCATTCTTTGATGCCATATATCTAGACTTAACTGAGCAACATGAGTTTGTGAAGATTGCTTTGCTTTAATAAAAATTCTATAAAGATTTGAATTGTCCTTTATTCCAGTAACTAGCACTTTCGAATTTTTAGTTAATTTTATCTGATTTCCTTTACAAATGAGCGTCAAACCATGTTTTGTTGCAGTAGATATTGAGAAAAGATTAGTCTCCAATTCAGGTACATAGAGAACATCCAAAAGAGTTGCATTAATTTTCTGACTATCAACATAAGAGAGAATATCAATATTTCCCTTACCTTTTGCATAGATCTTCTTTCCATCTCCAAGGCACACAGGATGAACACCTTCTGGTATTTCTTCGAACGTAGAGAACCATTCTCTTCTGAAAGTCATATGATCCGTTGCTCCAGAATCTGCAATCCAGGAATCCTTTGTTTCAGAGAGGAAGGCACTTGTCTCAGCTGAAAAAGCACAGCTATCATCTCTGGATGAAGAACTTGGCTGTTGTCCTTTTTGTTCTTCCTTTCTTTATAGCATTCTTTCCACCAATGTCCTTTCTTCTTGCAATATCCACAGTGTGTGTTCTTCTTTTTATCTTTAATGGATTGTTGATGCTGCTGTTGTTTGTTGGAAGCTGTTGAATTTCTGTTGAACTTTGAAAAGGTCATCAAGGCATTATCTGGTTTAGAATTTCCTGAAGAATCCCAATGATCCTGTAAGCTTTCTTCTTTCAGTAATCTTGCCGTCAAGTTTTCTAGTGTCTTTCTTCTGATGAAACTGAATCCCATGCTGTTATGAAATTCTTGTATTTATCAGGCAAGCTGCAAATTATCTTTGTAATTAGGGCAACATCAGAGATTGGCTCACCTAGATCTTTCATTTGTTGTGCCAGAGTTTCAACTTTGGAAATATGAGTAGCAATGTTATCATTTGGATTCATTTTATATTCGAAAAATCTTTGTTGCAGCAAATATTTGTTTGTTTCAGATTTCAGTTCATATATTGTTGATAATTTCTTCCACATTTCTGCTGAAGTCTGGCAATTAACAATCTGTTGAAGATATTTAAACTCTAGAGCAGTAGTGATCAGCATTTTGGATTTTGCATCTTTCTTTTTCCAGTTAGAGAATTTTGCAATATCCTCTATTTCAGGTTTTACCTCAGAGCCATCAGTTATACTGAGAAGATCTTTTGCTTCTAGAATAATCTTCATTTGAAATTTCCATAGATGAAAATTATCGCCGTTGAATTTTTGAATTTGTGGAAGTTCAGTTGTCATCTTGAGCAAGCAAACGAATTTCAGCTTAGATAAACAAAAAATATTTGATACCAACCAAGCTCTGCTGCCATGTAAGAATAAAACAGAGGTTGGATCTCAGAAAGTATGTTTAATTATCAAAAGATTATATTTAGATGACAAACAATAGAGAGTTAAAAGAGGTAAGCGGTGGCAGTCAACAAGCAAGCAAATCTGAAACCTATATACAGTTACGTAATGTCTGGGGGAAGTGGCCGTTGCTAAGCGACAGCCGAGGTGCGAGTCACTTTTCAACAGGATCGGCGACCTCCATTACCCATCTCACCAGCCAGAGGGCGCGCCTGGATTCGGCATGGCTACAGGAGCATCCTGTTGCGAGCTAGCTGTGCGCATCCTGTTGCGAGCTAGCTGTGCGGTGGAACCCCCACCATGGATGTGCCCGCTCTATTCCCTGGGCCGACCTGCGTTGCAACTGCTTTTCAGGGCACGACACGCATCGCCCTATGGTTAGCCCTCCACGCCCTACCTCATCCTGACCATCCTGATTCGAGGCGTGCTATCTGTGACGCCTGTGGGTCTAGTGACGGGTCGCTGACCCACAGATATTGGAGATTCCTAGCCGTGGGAGGTGTTCTCCTGCGAAGTGCTCCTGGATCTGCAGGCCTGGCTCTTCTGCGTCGGCTTCCATCCCGAGGCAATTAAATTGACAAGTGTGGCGAAGGCTACCATCTACAAGTACCATCTTGGTCTGGAGTTGGGTAACATCAGCCATTAAATATACCTTCCCACTCTGTGGGAAAGAACTCCTGTTGCAATATCAAAGTGCACCTGTGGCGGAGTCTTTCCCGCGGTGGTCGCTACCAATGAAGACTTTGTGTGGCGACCACACTTTGCCTCAGCGAGCACGAACTGGGACAAAGCTTCACTACACAAACGGGCGTAGTGTGGCGGTCTCACTACGCATGCGCGGGCGGCATCCAGGACTCTGGCCACGCGGTCCCCGCGCGTCGCTCGAACAACAAGGCTTGCTTATATGTATATTTATCAATTATTTTATATATTCACATTTATTTATTCATATTTTTATCTTTATTTAATCTATTTATTCATATTCATTCAATTTTATATTTAACCTTATATAATCTTTTATGAACAATGTAATAAAGAAGTTTCAATTTCTCTCTTTCTCTCTGTCAAAATAACTTATTATTTTAATAATTTACTTTATATTGTTGACTTTGCTTAGAATTTTTTAAAGAAACTGATTCCGATAATATTAATTAAACATTATATTTATTGATTTACAAGAGAGAGAACAAAATATAAAAGGGGAAACTAATATTGAACAAAGGAACTTTTTTTCTGGTTAACACCTATTTACCTGTGAGCTTACACACACTCTGTGGAAACAATTAATTAATATATCTACAACATATTATTATAATTTTTTATTTCGGTCTTTAGCAATGGGTAGAAAGAGATCTATGATTGCCTTAGTGCAAGATCAACAATACTGGTACTACTAGCAGGAACTTTTTTTCGAAAGCGGAAAAAAAGAACAGCTTTTGAATAGCGACGAGCGGTGGCTTTGTCCAGCATCTAGCTTCTGTGGTCTTCTATATATATATTTGACTAATAGTTCATTTTTTTATTTTTCCCTCAAGGCATAATTTTGAAAGAATTATTTCCTTATTAGCACTATTTAATGGTATATATGTGAGTTTTTAGGCATTTATATTTCATCGCCATCTTCAGCCTTGACAACAACGAGCCAGAATCCAAAATAGACTCAGACACCCCTTCCTTGTGGTCAAGCCACCTGAACTGTGGCGGATAACCTGATCCCACCATGCTAAGTCTGAGATGGATTCAGACACTTCTTCCCTGTGGTCGAGCCATCTGACCTATGGTGGTTGACTTGACTCCTCCAGTACCAAGCCAGTCACCAGCATGCCTATCACTATGGGCAAGCCACAGACTCAAGGTAGCTGACATCCCCATCTTAAGGCAGAACACCAGCTCCACCATGAACTCCAAACCTTCCCCAAGCCAACCCCAAGATACCCAGATCTCACATTGATAATTGCTTTTTATTCAATATTTTATTATCCATTTTTTTGTGTGAATTTTATTCAATATTTTTCAATTATCAATTATATTATTTAAAAAAAAAAGATTTTTTTTCACACAGAGAGAAGGGTGATGATAGCCTTGGGGGTGAGTCCAGCAATACTGGGGCAAGGAAGTGAGAGATTGACATTAGTTTGATTTTTTCTGGGAAGCTGAGGCCAGGCTGAAAGCCCAGGCCGCTGACCTGACTGCGGCTTTGGCCGCCCTTTTTCCAATTCTGGACTTAGGTTGCTGAATGTAGAGGTAGGTGGGGATAGATGGGCGATTTTGGACAAGATAGGCCTTTTTTGTTTAAATATGTTGTAATATATTCCAATATATACTTATATCCCCATGTGTTATATGGTTATAGTGCAATTACCAAAACGACAAAAATAAAATTTCGATTGAGTGACAGTCGGCGCCAGGAGAGGAAAAAGAAACATGTCAGGATACAAGGTGTGCTCCCTTTTTACTCAAACAGATCAGTCCACTTTGAGACACGATGATTGACAGTCCTCCCTGGACAGATCTGCCCCGACCGGTGTCGGCTTCACTTACTCTCTCGCCATCTCTATGGTGACATCCAACATGTCCTTTTGTGTAATCCCAATCACACCTGAACCCACTCTAAACATTGTGGCCACCACGACTGCAACCAACATGCCACAATCATCCTACAGGATAACAACAACTACATTACTACATATATATTTTTTTATCTCCTCCCTTTTAACCTTTATATATGGTTTTAAATATTTAAATCCTTTTTATCTTATACTAGCGGATGTGTACCCGGCTTCGCCCGGGTTTTATCCGAGTGAAAGTTTGCCTAACGAATATTATATATTATGAAGTATAATAAACAATGTTAAAGATTAGTTTTAATTATTAATCAAGATTGTGTGTGAATATGTGAGAAAGATGTAATATCGTTGTTGTTTTCTTGGCCGACTGTTTTACATATGGTGTTATCTTAAAATTGCTTGTTTTAAATATTTTTTTAGATTGAGATTATTAGCTAGTATGTAAAAAAATTAACTCTGTTGAATTTTTTTTGTATTTATATACAAATAAAATTAACTCTGTTGATTTTTTTTTGTATTTAATCGATAACACCGAAGTTACGCATGTTAATGTTAGGAAATATATTTTGATGTTAAGCAAAACCTGCTCCATCTCGTTTTACATAAATGTTGAAAATTTGGTTGAAATTGATGCATTGTAACGAAAGTTTTTAGCGAACAACACTTATGAAATTTCCATTTTATTAATATAGATGTGCGCAATATATATATTTTATATTCAAGTTTTTTTTTTGTTTTTATCCATATTACGATGTGTACATTATTCATTTATTTCAACACACAAAACGCGATATCCCGGCTAGGGATAATTGCGTCGATTTACATTTTTTAAAACAGAAACAGTTATAAACATATATTATACAAGAAAAAGTAATCAAAAATAAAAAGAGAAACAATAATATATATTAGGAACCTGATCCTTCCAGGTTAGAAAGATAATCATAAATATATTTACAAAAATAGTTAAATCTGTGATAATTCTCTCTGCTATTTACAAATTGATATAGATCTACAACATTATTTATTGTCTAGCAGTGAAGAAGAGTGGGCATTCCAGCAGTAGGTGTCTCGAGTCCTGGAATTTGTTGCCACAATGATGTGTACATTGAAAGATTATTTTATTAGTCTAAAATAAAATGTTCAAACAAAAAGGATTGGTTAATTTCCCCTTCAACATTTATTGCTAGCCGGCACAACTTTAGGTCTCTACATGTGCCATAGATGAATAAATTTGTGGTCTGCTTTTCTGCACCCACTGGCGCCCGAATATTTGGACTTGTAGAGATTTTGTAATAGTTTTTTTTAAGGACAAAATCAATTAAAAAAACATAAAATAAATTCGATTTTACACAGATAATCAAAGTAACCAGCCTAAGAACGTAATCGTGGTGGCAGAATGACAAAAAGATCTGTTGCTGGTGTGAGAATAAAGTGCCCCTTCTTCTGTCATTTTATTATCCAGTAACAGAAGTAAAATGTGGGTGATGAACTGAAGTCCATATGGAGATATAATTCCATAAAGGAAGCATGTAGCAGTAGTGTCTTTATCCAATATAGTCAACTTTAAAGCAAATTTCATGTTGAGAAGATCATTGACCAAATAGACTGAAAATTTTATACTCATCCCATTGAGAATTGTACCAATGTTCGCGTGTGTCATACTAAACTTCTAGGCCTAGAAATATGCCCATACATGGTCTGAATGAATCCTTCATTCTTAATATTTAAGTGTTTATATTAAGCGAATACTTTTTTTTTTGTTTTTGTGTACCATGCTTTGGTGTGTTTTTTCCATTTTGGTCAGGTTTCTAATAGTCTAACATAATTGTAAATCCCCTTAAAGTGTATCGGAATGAAGTGTATGTTATTCAAATCGTAGAGGTGATGATTGTACATATCACCACGATAGAAATTGACCCGACAATATTGTTGTATTAAGATTTCTTTTCGCTAACTCACTTTGAGGTTTGCCCTCGGTACCACGTTGTGATATGGGGAGTGGACTTCACATAGATGGACTTTGGTATACTATATAAATTTCTAAACTTGAAAGTATGTTAACATAGGATTTGAATGAAATTCTTCATTCTTTATATTTAAGTGTTTATGCTAATCGTATATTGTATTTTTTTTTTGTTTGTGTGTTCGCCGTGGCGTGTTTTTTGGTGAGTTTTAGTAATAATCTAGTATAATCGAAAAACCTAGAAATACGTTAGAATGGGATATAAGTTAGTCAAATGTACAACGCATTTCGACACGTCTTAAATCCGACCTAACACTGGCAAATCGACGTAGAAGAATCAGACCGAGAAAGGACAGCTTTCATAACCCAAGATGACATTATCAGTTCGAAGTAATGCCATTTGGGGTTATGCAATGCTCCCGCAACAACAGATGATTGAAAACCTGCAGAAGGGTCTTAAGTAGACAATCTGTCTTTGGTATTTTGATCAAATAATAGTTTTTTGAAAAATATTTTGAAGAACATGAACAGCGTCTTCAACTAGTATTGAAACTGTCGGAATAAAGCCAGTTTATGTCTATACGAAATTCAAATTGGGGCAAAAACTATTACCGTTTTGGGACATGAAGTTAGTGAAAATGGAATATGGGGTGACATATCCTAGGAGGAATTTGGCCACAAAGACCTCTCGGTCCATAAGCCGGTCCTTTTTCAGTCACCTAGCCAAGGGAATGATGCATTCTCCATGCATCGAGCAGCCATTTGGTTTGGCGCCCGCCTTTATGGTCTAGCTCCATGGGGTCGACCAATCAGCCCAAAGACGTCTACGAGAGTTTCATGGCCAGGTTGTTGTCCTCTCGTTTAGACTTGGTTAAACCCGTCCTACGCTCCAATAGGACTTTGGCCCTCGTACCCTTAGTTCCCAGTACTCCCTGAATCTGCCGATGAATCAAGGACCTCTGAGGTTGACACGGGTAACCGCGCGAAGACGGGGTGGTGTTACTACTGTGAGTACTCCTTGGTTTTCCATGTCACGTTCGATTAGGACGCTCCCAATGGCGCACACACAGAGCGAAAACCCAAGAGTTTCAAGACTCATGGCGAACCAACGTTCAGTGAAACAACTGGCGCGAGGACAACCACGCAGAGTCGCCTCTACACTCTCTCATCCCCAAGGGTGGGGAGGGTGGACGCCCCTGTCTCTTCCCCAAACATCAGGCCAGTAGCGACAGTGTTGTTTCTTATCCCCTTGGGTAAAGATTACACCAATTCCATGCTCCTCCAGCTGTTTATAGACAGTGTTGTTGTTGTTTCTTATTCCCTTGTGTAAAGATTACACCAATTCCATGCTCCTCCAGCTGTTTATAGACAGTGTTGTTGTTGTTTCTTATCCCCTTGTGTAAAGATTACACCGATTCCATGCTCCTCCAGCTGTTTATAGACAGTGTTGTTGTTGTTTCTTATCCCCTTGTGTAAAGATTACACCAATTCCATGAGCCCATGCTCCTCCAGCTGTTTATAGACAGTGTTGTTGTTGTTTCTTATCCCCTTGTGTAAAGATTACACCAATTCCATGAGTCCATGCTCCTACAGCTGTTTATAGACAGTGTTGTTGTTTCATATCCTCTTGTGTAAAGATTACATCAATTCCAGGAGTCCATGCTCCTCCAGCTGTTTATAGACAGTGTTGTTGTTGTTTCTTATCCCCTTGTGTAAAGATTACACCAATTCCATGAGTTCATGCTCCTCCAGCTGTTTATAGACAGTGTTGTTGTTGTTTCTTATCCCCTTGTGTAAAAATTACACCAATTCCATGAGTCCATGCTCCTCCAGCTGTTTATAGGCAGTGTTGTTGTTTCTTATCCCCTTGTGTAAAGATTACATCAATTCCATGAGTCCATGCTCCTCCAGCTGTTTATAGACAGTGTTGTTGTTTCTTATCCCCTTGTGTGAAGATTACACCAATTCCATGCTCCTCCAGCTGTTTATAGACAGTGTTGCTGTTGTTTCTTATCCCCTTGTGTAAAGATTACACCAATTCAATGAGTCCATGCTCCTCCAGCTGTTTATAGACAGTGTTGTTGTTGTTTCTTATCCCCTTGTGTAAAGATTACACCAATTCCATGAGTCCATGCTCCCCCAGCTGTTTATAGACAGTGTTGTTGTTGTTTCTTATCCCCTTGTGTAAAGATTACATCAATTCCATGAGTCCATGCTCCTCCAGCTGTTTATAGACAGTGTTGTTGTTTCTTATCCCCTTGTGTAAAGATTACATCAATTCCAGGAGTCCATGCTCCTCCAGCTGTTTATAGACAGTGTTGTTGTTGTTTCTTATCCCCTTGTGTAAAGATTACATCAATTCCAGGAGTCCATGCTCCTCCAGCTGTTTATAGGCAGTGTTGTTGTTTCTTATCCCCTTGTGTAAAGATTACACCAATTCTATGAGTCCATGCTCCTCCAACTGTTTATAGACAGTGTTGCTGTTGTTTCTTATCCCCTTGTGTAAAGATTACACCAATTCTATGAGTCCATGCTCCTCCAACTGTTTATAGACAGTGTTGTTGTTTCTTATCCTCTTGTGTAAAGATTACATCAATTCCAGGAGTCCATGCTCCTCCAGCTGTTTATAGACAGTGTTGCTGTTGTTTCTTATCCCCTTATGTAAAGATTACACCAATTCTATGAGTCCATGCTCCTCCAACTGTTTATAGACAGTGTTGTTGTTTCTTATCCTCTTGTGGTAAAGATTACATCAATTCCAGGAGTCCATGCTCCTCCAGCTGTTTATAGACAGTGTTGTTGTTGTTTCTTATCCCCTTGTGTAAAGATTACACCAATTCCATGAGTCCATGCTCCTCCAGCTGTTTATAGACAGTGTTGCTGTTGTTTATCCCCTTGTGTAAAGATTACACCAATTCCATGCTCCTCCAGCTGTTTATAGACAGTGTTGCTGTTGTTTATCCCCTTGTGTAAAGATTACACCAATTCCATGCTCCTCCAGCTGTTTATAGACAGTGTTGCTGTTGTTTATCCCCTTGTGTAAAGATTACACCAATTCCATGCTCCTCCAGCTGTTTATTAGACAGTGTTGTATCTTATCCCCTTGTGTAAAGATTACACCAATTCCATGCTCCTCCAGCTGTTTATAGACAGTGTTGTTGTTGTTTCTTATCCCCTTGTGTAAAGATTACACCAATTCCATGAGTTCATGCTCCTCCAGCTGTTTGATGATAAGCATCGGCCTCTCCCAAAAGTCCTGTTTAGTACATCTAATGCAGGCCACTCTCAGTGGCTTCTGTGTAAACAAGGGATGTCGTTTTTTCCTGGAAATCACGAGGATATCTTGCTGAATCATCCTCCATTCTCTCTCACCTCGGATTGTTACTCTTTTTTTTTTCTTTTTTTCATGTTATTTGAACGTCATTTCTACTTCGTCTGCTCACTACAAATCTACTTTTTTGGATGAATTTTCATCAACTGAATGTGTTCTTTAACATTCTAATGCTGATATCAGTTCCTAAGCTACCGATATTTAAGTATTTGAACAGTCTAGTTCAAATTGAACAGCTAAACGTTTTCATATTTTAACAGATAGAATCTACACAAATTCACCCATATTGAAGAACTTTTAGAATTCATAGTTACCTATTTGGGACCATTATACCAAACCAACAAGAATTGGCACAGGAACTGAAACAAAAATGACTTTCAGTTAGGCAAACTCTTGCTTTCTGAAAGAAAAACGTATTTGCACTCTGTTAGAAGGACAAACATGTGATTCACCTTGCCTCTTCATTTCACATAGATTCAACACAGTTTGTCACCAGGAAAACTAGACGTCATTCAGAAGAAATTCAGAAATCACTTTGAATATGGGAGGTGTGGATGTTGCTGGGTACTATTGTACAACATACAATTTCTTCAGTACTTTTGTCTGAAATGGTACAACGGCGTTACCAAAACGTCACACACTATTCATTTATTTGGATCTTTTTGACTTGTGTTTATAATCTATAATCCAAATTGTGCATTATTATATTTCCACTTGTAAAGCATGATTTCCATTATATTTGATAATATGGGGATTTAAAGGAAGATGTGCAAGCAGATTGTATTATATGCGCAGTAAACAGCAGCCTCTTCACTCACGTAAACAAAAGCACGCAGACCATAAAAGGATAAAGTCTGGAAACTGACTGTTGTTAACTTGGGAGGATAGAATTCCAACCCCCATATTACATTGTGTTGTTGTTTCTTATCCCCTTGTGTAAAGATTACACAAATTCCGATGACATGGAATGGGGTGTAGGGATGCAGCTTTCGTTGATCATGTCACCATGGCACACTTTGGTGAAAGTCTGACTTTGCCTGTAGTTTGAGGCTGTTCCTAACATGGAAACCTTTGCTACCGACTCTAACATGAGTACAGACCTCTGTATCCCTGGAGAGGGACCCTTGCTGAGGTCTATCAACTGGGTCAGTTGAAGTCAGGATTTTTAGAGGTCTACTCCTCTTCTAACAATGCTGCTGTTGGACTGCTTATTGGTCAGAGTTATTCTGCTTGTTTCACAGCTGGCCTGGTTCATATCTGAAGGTTGTTCCCCTATCTGTCAACTGGGGACATGTCTATAGCAGTCATCTCTTCCAAGGGTTTAAATTGTAGAATGTGTAAGTGTACAGGAGAGGTAGAAAAGATAAAAAAGCAGAAAAAAACATGATTTCTTATTACATTTATTTTTTATACACATGAAAAGATAAGAAGAGAAAAAATAAACTAAACATAGTTGCCTTATATATACCCCAATAGCCATCAATATGCCTGTGTTTAATACAAAATACAACAGTTTCTCTATACATACGTGTATATATGGATGATTTATTTACATAGGGGTTACATAGATTTATTACGGGTCACCGACCCTACTTCATTGTTGTTCTGTTCACATAGAGACAAACTAAGGTACCAAAAATGTCTTTAGTTACTTCAAAGATAACAGTAAAAGAAGATAAACACAAGGTAATAAGAACAAATAAATAAATAGTGTGTGACGTTTCAGTAACAGTGTTGTTACCATCTTCAGACAAAAGTACTGAATATTCTATAAAATAATCCCTTGCATAAATATTGAGCAAAATCAATCATATTCCTCCAGGGAAAAGTGTATTTTCAAAAACATTTTTATTCTCTAGCTTTCGGGCACGTATGTCCTTCTACAGGAGAAAACATGGTATAATGACACACCAATAGAACACGAGTTAAATATAGTCGGATACTATTTTATATATTTACAATAATATTTGTATATTATGTAATATTTATATATTTACAATAATATTTGGGGGTCGGTGGAAGGCTAGTTAAACCGTTTGGTTTTCGACCACTAGGACCCGGGTTCGGTTCCCGCATTGGACACTTTTTTTTCTGTTTAAAAAAAATGCTCCAATGGCCCCCGATTCTTGCAAAAGTCCAACCCCACCAGCGAGTGCAAGTAACCAAACGGGCGCTGGCATTTGTAAGTGCAAAGTCAAACTGCTTTTCACATGTGTAGACATGTGGTGCGCTTACAGTAAAAGCAGTCGCTAACTACCCACAATGATTATCATGGCCTGTACCACGTGTACTAGGGATAAGCAAAAAAAAAAAAAAAACAATAATATTTTTATATATTCATAAAAATATATAAAATAGCATCCGATTATATTTAACTAGTGTTCTATTGGCGTGTCATTATACCATGTTTTCTCCTGTAGAAGGACGTATGTGCCTGAAAGCTAGAGAACAATAAAAATGTTTTCGGAAAGATACTTTTCCCTGGAGGAATGATTGATTTTACTCAAAAGTACTGAATGTCAAATTTTACCACAGCATGGTTTGAATAGTTACTGTTATCAAGTGTGTAAACAAGATAACAGATAAGAAGAAGATAGTTTTCTGAGAAACACAGAATATTATTCTTAGAATTAAAAGTGGAAAAACCCAACTAAAAAAACCCCACTAAGAATAATATTCTGTGTTTCTCAGAAAATTATCTTCTTCTTATCTGTTATCTTGTTTACACACTTGATAACAGTAACTATTTAAACCATGCTGTGGTAAAATTTCTCTTTCAGTACTTTTGTCTGAAGATGGTAACAACGCTGTTACTGAAACGTCACACACTATTTATTTATTTGGTCTTATTACCTTGTGTTTATAATCTATAATCCAAATTGTGCTTTATCAATAAAAGGTAATAAGACCTAATCCAAATAATTTAATAGTGTGTGACGGTCCCAGCTGAACCCAGTGAGCTTGTTACTGCTTCCCCTCCTCCTTTGTCATCCGGGCTTGGGACCAGCAAAGGTGGAGCTTAAACACCTGTTTTTTTATCATCCAATTGTATTGTAACAAAGTATTTATTATTTTGTAAAACGACATTTGAAAATTATCCAGCATGTGTTTCTTTTCAATGAAAATTCAAAATTTATTTCAAGGGGAGAAATAACGATTATTTCTAACCTTTTGGATGAGGTATGAAAGGGTGATTTGTGAAGAGTTATGATTTTGTTGAAAAGAAACACATGCTGGATAGTATTTCAAATGTCTTTTTACAATCACAAGCCGCATTATATTGTATTGTGTTTATTATTTTGGTAACAGAGTATCATTTTTTACGTTTATATTTTGTTACTCTGTAAACTTCCCTCATTGCTTATCTTTTGTTTATCATTCAGTTTGTTCTTGTTTTGAATAAATTGGTGTGTCATCCTGAAGTTTTTGTCTTTCCTAATTTTCTATGTGGCAATATAATTATACAAGGTCATGGAGACTGAATGAACTCCGCCTTTGCTGGTCCCAAACCCGGATAAAAAAGGAGGAGGAGGAGCAGTCACAAGCTCACTGGGTTCAGCGGGCCATGCTGATAGTACCCTGTAAGGTCTCCAGGGATACAGGATGAGCAGTGTTTGTACTCCATGTTAGGAGCGGCTGTACATGGTGTCTGTTCCTCATGTCAGAGGCGGCCATTTCTTTTGGAGCTAAGTCAGTGGCCTGCCACTGAGTAGTGCTCCCAGTCTTAATGACATTCTACTTCAACCAGTCATCATGGTTGTCAAAACTCTACAAGGTTGATACCTTAATATGATTGAGTGGAGATAAGAAAGTAGAAGAAGATTAATGTGTGACGTTTCAGTTACAGCATTGTCACCATTACCAGACAAAAGAATGAATGAGAAAAAATATCACAGCAAGTTCTTAAATAGTACTGTTATCAAGTTTTTAAACAAGATAACAGATAAGAAAAAATAGTTTTTTCAAGACAACTTGAATATCAGTAACTATTTAAGAACTTGCTGTGATATTTTTCCTCATTTATTCTTTTGTCTGATGATGGTAACAATGGTGTTACCGGAACATCACACATTATTTATTTGGATTAGGTATTATTACCTTGTATTATAATCTATAATCCAAATTGTGTTTTATCAAGAGATAACAGATTGAACTCAAATGGAGAAAATTTTGCGGATTTCTACTAACTCAAGTTGCATAGATGCCAAATTTACATATGAGAGAGATAGTAGTAAAAATAACTTTGGTTAAAATAGATTTTCCGCTGGGCTTTTATATATTTGAGGTTTGTTTATAAGTTCAATCTCTCTGTATAGCAAATTTTGTCGAGGATTATTGCTTCGAAACCTTACTTTGCTCAGGCATTATTATTGCGAAGAAGCCATTTTATTTACATATTGACGTGCAAATTACAAAGAAAGGAAAACCATTATATTCTTCCTGCATGTGAGGTGGGGTTTTGACACTTTTTTCTTTTAAAATGGGTATATCAGTAATGTTTATTGTACAGTTAAACCTGTCTATAGCGCCCCCTCATGGGACTCACCAAAATAGGGTGGTATAGACAGGTCACTTTTAATGTAAAATGTTTACATTTTAATGTTTAAAATCGGGCGCTATAGAGAGGGAGGCGCTATAGACAGGTTTAACTGTATACCAACATTGAAAATGATAATAATAAAAATGAAAAAATAATAATTTCAATTACCATCAAACAAATCTTTACTTATAAAATATGTATGTATGTGCTATATAATAAAAAAAATGACTTAGATATTTGTCTAGATAAATGCGCAATCTGAAAGAAATCAACAAGTCCTACAATTCATGAAATAAATAAAGAAGACAACAACGACGACGGTGTGTTATTGCAAGTTGGCACGTGACATTTGTACAAGTGGGAGATAAATAAATAAAAATGGAACCTAGGGACGAGCTGCTATCAAACTAAGGTAGATTGGGAGCTGGATGGTGAGTATGGATGGAACCTTTTGCGTTCTCTGCGGAGTTTGCGTCGTAGTTCAAACATGGTTTGTAACTGAGCTACTTTCCCCCGTGTAACGCTGTTTTCCAGTTCCTTGTCTGGATTGGTGGCTGGGGGTGCTGGTGGGGAGGCAGGGGTGGGAGGTAAGGGAACAGCGCTGGCTCCCAACAGGTCGTTCAGGATGTGTAGAATGGTGTTGACGTTGCGCTGTGGACGACCTAAGCTGTCTTGTAGTGCATGGTTCAGTGTACCTGCGCATACAAACACAATTAAGTACTGTAGGCATCTCACCAATCAACTATAATAGATATTATCCCTTTCTACAGCCACAAGGTAATAAGACCAAATTCAATTAGATAAATAGTGTGAAAGAAGAAGAGACACATCCCCAGCACAGACACCATCAACAAGCTCTACAGACTTGGTACCCTGATGTTGAGTGGAGATAAGAAGGAAGAAGAGACACATCCCCAGCACAGACACCATCAACAAGTTCTACAGACTTGATACCCTGATGTTGAGTGGAGATAAGAAGGAAGAAGAGACACATCCCCAGCACAGACACCATCAACAAGCTCTACAGACTTGATACCCTGATGTTGAGTGGAGATAAGAAGGAAGAAGAGACACATCCCCAGCACAGACACCATCAACAAGTTCTACAGACTTGATACCCTGATGTTGAGTGGAGATAAGAAGGAAGAAGAGACACATCCCCAGCACAGACACCATCAACAAGTTCTACAGACTTGATACCCTGATGTTGAGTGGAGATAAGAAAGAAGAAGAGACACATCCCCACCACAGACACCATCAACAAGTTCTACAGACTTGATACCCTGATGTTGAGTGGAGATAAGAAAGAAGAAGAGACACATCCCCACCACAGACACCATCAACAAGTTCTACAGACTTGATACCCTGATGTTGAGTGGAGATAAGAAAGAAGAAGAGACACATCCCCAGCACAGACACCATCAACAAGCTCTACAGACTTGATACCCTGATGTTGAGTGGAGATAAGAAAGAAGAAGAGACACATCCCCAGCACAGACACCATCAACAAGTTCTACAGACTTGATACCCTGATGTTGAGTGGAGATAAGAAAGAAGAAGAGACACATCCCCAGCACAGACACCATCAACAAGTTCTACAGACTTGATACCCTGATGTTGAGTGGAGATAAGAAAGAAGAAGAGACACATCCCCACCACAGACACCATCAACAAGCTCTACAGACTTGATACCCTGATGTTGAGTGGAGATAAGAAAGAAGAAGAGACACATCCCAGCACAGACACCATCAACAAGCTCTAAAGACTTGATACCCTGATGTTGAGTGGAGATAAGAAGGAAGAAGAGACACATCCCCAGCACAGACACCATCAACAAGTTCTATATACTTGATACCCTGATGTTGAGTGGAGATAAGAAAGAAGAAGAGACACATCCCCAGCACAGACACCATCAACAAGCTCTACAGACTTGATACCCTGATGTTGAGTGGAGATAAGAAGGAAGAAGAGACACATCCCCAGCACAGACACCATCAACAAGCTCTACACACTTGATACCCTGATGTTGAGTGGAGATAAGAAGGAAGAAGAGACACATCCCCAGCACAGACACCATCAACAAGCTCTACAGACTTGATACCCTGATGTTGAGTGGAGATAAGAAAGAAGAAGAGACACATCCCCAGCACAGACACCATCAACAAGCTCTACAGACTTGATACCCTGATGTTGAGTGGAGATAAGAAAGAAGAAGAGACACATCCCCAGCACAGACACCATCAACAAGCTCTACAGACTTGATACCCTGATGTTGAGTGGAGATAAGAAGGAAGAAGACACACATCCCCAGCACAGACACCATCAACAAGCTCTACAGACTTGATACCCTGATGTTGAGTGGAGATAAGAAGGAAGAAGACACACATCCCCAGTACAGACACCATCAACAAGCTCTACAGACTTGATACCCTGATGTTGAGTGGAGATAAGAAGGAAGAAGACACACATCCCCAGTACAGACACCATCAACAAGCTCTACAGACTTGATACCCTGATGTTGAGTGGAGATAAGAAGGAAGAAGACACACATCCCCAGTACAGACACCATCAACAAGCTCTACAGACTTGATACCCTGATGTTGAGTGGAGATAAGAAAGAAGAAGAGACACATCCCCAGCACAGACACCATCAACAAACTCTACAGACTTGATACCCTGATGTTGAGTGGAGATAAGAAAGAAGAAGAGACACATCCCCAGCACAGACACCATCAACAAGCTCTACAGACTTGATACCCTGATGTTGAGTGGAGATAAGAAAGAAGAAGAGACACATCCCCAGCACAGACACCATCAACAAGCTCTACAGACTTGATACCCTGATGTTGAGTGGAGATAAGAAGGAAGAAGACACACATCCCCAGCACAGACACCATCAACAAGCTCTACAGACTTGATACCCTGATGTTGAGTGGAGATAAGAAAGAAGAAGAGACACATCCCCAGCACAGACACCATCAACAAGCTCTACAGACTTGATACCCTGATGTTGAGTGGAGATAAGAAAGAAGAAGACACATATCCCCAGCACAGACACCATCAACAAGCTCTACAGACTTGATACCCTGATGTTGAGTGGAGATAAGAAGGAAGAAGAGACACATCCCCAGCACAGACACCATCAACAAGCTCTACAGACTTGATACCCTGATGTTGAGTGGAGATAAGAAAGAAGAAGACACATATCCCCAGCACAGACACCATCAACAAGCTCTACAGACTTGATACCCTGATGTTGAGTGGAGATAAGAAAGAAGAAGAGACACATCCCCAGCACAGACACCATCAACAAGCTCTACAGACTTGATACCCTGATGTTGAGTGGAGATAAGAAAGAAGAAGAGACATCCCCAGCACAGACACCATCAACAAGCTCTACAGACTTGATACCTTGATGTTGAGTGGAGATAAGAAAGAAGAAGAGACACATCCCCACCACAGACACCATCAACAAGCTCTACAGACTTGATACCCTGAGGTTGAGTGGAGATAAGAAGGAAGAAGAGACTCATCCCCAGCACAGACACCATCAACAAGGTCTACAGACTTGATACCTTGATGTTGAGTGGAGATAAGAAAGAAGAAGAGACACATCCCCAGCACAGACACCATCAACAAGCTCTACAGACTTGATACCCTGATGTTGAGTGGAGATAAGAAAGAAGAAGAGACACATCCCCAGCACAGACACCATCAACAAGCTCTACAGACTTGATACCCTGATGTTGAGTGGAGATAAGAAGGAAGAAGACACACATCCCCAGCACAGACACCATCAACAAGCTCTACAGACTTGATACCCTGATGTTGAGTGGAGATAAGAAGGAAGAAGAGACACATCCCCAGCACAGACACCATCAACAAGCTCTACAGACTTGATACCCTGATGTTGAGTGGAGATAAGAAAGAAGAAGACACATATCCCCAGCACAGACACCATCAACAAGCTCTACAGACTTGATACCCTGATGTTGAGTGGAGATAAGAAAGAAGAAGAGACACATCCCCAGCACAGACACCATCAACAAACTCTACAGACTTGATACCCTGATGTTGAGTGGAGATAAGAAAGAAGAAGAGACACATCCCCAGCACAGACACCATCAACAAGCTCTACAGACTTGATACCCTGATGTTGAGTGGAGATAAGAAAGAAGAAGAGACACATCCCCAGCACAGACACCATCAACAAGCTCTACAGACTTGATACCCTGATGTTGAGTGGAGATAAGAAAGAAGAAGAGACACATCCCCAGCACAGACACCATCAACAAGTTCTACAGACTTGATACCCTGATGTTGAGTGGAGATAAGAAAGAAGAAGAGACACATCCCCAGCACAGACACCATCAACAAGTTCTACAGACTTGATACCCTGATGTTGAGTGGAGATAAGAAAGAAGAAGAGACACATCCCCACCACAGACACCATCAACAAGCTCTACAGACTTGATACCCTGATGTTGAGTGGAGATAAGAAAGAAGAAGAGACACATCCCCAGCACAGACACCATCAACAAGCTCTAAAGACTTGATACCCTGATGTTGAGTGGAGATAAGAAGGAAGAAGAGACACATCCCCAGCACAGACACCATCAACAAGTTCTATATACTTGATACCCTGATGTTGAGTGGAGATAAGAAAGAAGAAGAGACACATCCCCAGCACAGACACCATCAACAAGCTCTACAGACTTGATACCCTGATGTTGAGTGGAGATAAGAAGGAAGAAGAGACACATCCCCAGCACAGACACCATCAACAAGCTCTACACACTTGATACCCTGATGTTGAGTGGAGATAAGAAGGAAGAAGAGACACATCCCCAGCACAGACACCATCAACAAGCTCTACAGACTTGATACCCTGATGTTGAGTGGAGATAAGAAAGAAGAAGAGACACATCCCCAGCACAGACACCATCAACAAGCTCTACAGACTTGATACCCTGATGTTGAGTGGAGATAAGAAAGAAGAAGAGACACATCCCCAGCACAGACACCATCAACAAGCTCTACAGACTTGATACCCTGATGTTGAGTGGAGATAAGAAGGAAGAAGACACACATCCCCAGCACAGACACCATCAACAAGCTCTACAGACTTGATACCCTGATGTTGAGTGGAGATAAGAAGGAAGAAGACACACATCCCCAGTACAGACACCATCAACAAGCTCTACAGACTTGATACCCTGATGTTGAGTGGAGATAAGAAGGAAGAAGACACACATCCCCAGTACAGACACCATCAACAAGCTCTACAGACTTGATACCCTGATGTTGAGTGGAGATAAGAAGGAAGAAGACACACATCCCCAGTACAGACACCATCAACAAGCTCTACAGACTTGATACCCTGATGTTGAGTGGAGATAAGAAAGAAGAAGAGACACATCCCCAGCACAGACACCATCAACAAACTCTACAGACTTGATACCCTGATGTTGAGTGGAGATAAGAAAGAAGAAGAGACACATCCCCAGCACAGACACCATCAACAAGCTCTACAGACTTGATACCCTGATGTTGAGTGGAGATAAGAAAGAAGAAGAGACACATCCCCAGCACAGACACCATCAACAAGCTCTACAGACTTGATACCCTGATGTTGAGTGGAGATAAGAAGGAAGAAGACACACATCCCCAGCACAGACACCATCAACAAGCTCTACAGACTTGATACCCTGATGTTGAGTGGAGATAAGAAAGAAGAAGAGACACATCCCCAGCACAGACACCATCAACAAGCTCTACAGACTTGATACCCTGATGTTGAGTGGAGATAAGAAAGAAGAAGACACATATCCCCAGCACAGACACCATCAACAAGCTCTACAGACTTGATACCCTGATGTTGAGTGGAGATAAGAAGGAAGAAGAGACACATCCCCAGCACAGACACCATCAACAAGCTCTACAGACTTGATACCCTGATGTTGAGTGGAGATAAGAAAGAAGAAGACACATATCCCCAGCACAGACACCATCAACAAGCTCTACAGACTTGATACCCTGATGTTGAGTGGAGATAAGAAAGAAGAAGAGACACATCCCCAGCACAGACACCATCAACAAGCTCTACAGACTTGATACCCTGATGTTGAGTGGAGATAAGAAAGAAGAAGAGACATCCCCAGCACAGACACCATCAACAAGCTCTACAGACTTGATACCTTGATGTTGAGTGGAGATAAGAAAGAAGAAGAGACACATCCCCACCACAGACACCATCAACAAGCTCTACAGACTTGATACCCTGAGGTTGAGTGGAGATAAGAAGGAAGAAGAGACTCATCCCCAGCACAGACACCATCAACAAGGTCTACAGACTTGATACCTTGATGTTGAGTGGAGATAAGAAAGAAGAAGAGACACATCCCCAGCACAGACACCATCAACAAGCTCTACAGACTTGATACCCTGATGTTGAGTGGAGATAAGAAAGAAGAAGAGACACATCCCCAGCACAGACACCATCAACAAGCTCTACAGACTTGATACCCTGATGTTGAGTGGAGATAAGAAGGAAGAAGACACACATCCCCAGCACAGACACCATCAACAAGCTCTACAGACTTGATACCCTGATGTTGAGTGGAGATAAGAAGGAAGAAGAGACACATCCCCAGCACAGACACCATCAACAAGCTCTACAGACTTGATACCCTGATGTTGAGTGGAGATAAGAAAGAAGAAGACACATATCCCCAGCACAGACACCATCAACAAGCTCTACAGACTTGATACCCTGATGTTGAGTGGAGATAAGAAAGAAGAAGAGACACATCCCCAGCACAGACACCATCAACAAGCTCTACAGACTTGATACCCTGAGGTTGAGTGGAGATAAGAAGGAAGAAGAGACACATCCCCAGCACAGACACCATCAACAAGCTCTACAGACTTGATACCTTGATGTTGAGTGGAGATAAGAAAGAAGAAGAGACTCATCCCCAGCACAGACACCATCAACAAGCTCTACAGACTTGATACCTTGATGTTGAGTGGAGATAAGAAAGAAGAAGAGACACATCCCCAGCACAGACACCATCAACAAGCTCTACAGACTTGATACCCTGATGTTGAGTGGAGATAAGAAAGAAGAAGAGACACATCCCCAGCACAGACACCATCAACAAGCTCTACAGACTTGATACCTTGATGTTGAGTGGAGATAAGAAAGAAGAAGAGACACATCCCCAGCACAGACACCATCAACAAGCTCTACAGACTTGATACCCTGAGGTTGAGTGGAGATAAGAAAGAAGAAGAGAGACATCCCCAGCACAGACACCATCAACAAGCTCTACAGACTTGATACCCTGAGGTTGAGTGGAGATAAGAAAGAAGAAGAGACACATCCCCAGCACAGACACCATCAACAAGCTCTACAGACTTGATACCCTGATGTTGAGTGGAGATAAGAAGGAAGAAGACACACATCCCCAGCACAGACACCATCAACAAGCTCTACAGACTTGATACCTTGATGTTGAGTGGAGATAAGAAAGAAGAAGAGACACATCCCCAGCACAGACACCATCAACAAGCTCTACAGACTTGATACCCTGATGTTGAGTGGAGATAAGAAGGAAGAAGACACACATCCCCAGCACAGACACCATCAACAAGCTCTACAGACTTGATACCCTGATGTTGAGTGGAGATAAGAAAGAAGAAGAGACACATCCCCAGCACAGACACCATCAACAAGCTCTACAGACTTGATACCCTGATGTTGAGTGGAGATAAGAAAGAAGAAGACACATATCCCCAGCACAGACACCATCAACAAGCTCTACAGACTTGATACCCTGATGTTGAGTGGAGATAAGAAGGAAGAAGAGACACATCCCCAGCACAGACACCATCAACAAGCTCTACAGACTTGATACCCTGATGTTGAGTGGAGATAAGAAAGAAGAAGACACATATCCCCAGCACAGACACCATCAACAAGCTCTACAGACTTGATACCCTGATGTTGAGTGGAGATAAGAAAGAAGAAGAGACACATCCCCAGCACAGACACCATCAACAAGCTCTACAGACTTGATACCCTGATGTTGAGTGGAGATAAGAAAGAAGAAGAGACATCCCCAGCACAGACACCATCAACAAGCTCTACAGACTTGATACCTTGATGTTGAGTGGAGATAAGAAAGAAGAAGAGACACATCCCCACCACAGACACCATCAACAAGCTCTACAGACTTGATACCCTGAGGTTGAGTGGAGATAAGAAGGAAGAAGAGACTCATCCCCAGCACAGACACCATCAACAAGGTCTACAGACTTGATACCTTGATGTTGAGTGGAGATAAGAAAGAAGAAGAGACACATCCCCAGCACAGACACCATCAACAAGCTCTACAGACTTGATACCCTGATGTTGAGTGGAGATAAGAAAGAAGAAGAGACACATCCCCAGCACAGACACCATCAACAAGCTCTACAGACTTGATACCCTGATGTTGAGTGGAGATAAGAAGGAAGAAGACACACATCCCCAGCACAGACACCATCAACAAGCTCTACAGACTTGATACCCTGATGTTGAGTGGAGATAAGAAGGAAGAAGAGACACATCCCCAGCACAGACACCATCAACAAGCTCTACAGACTTGATACCCTGATGTTGAGTGGAGATAAGAAAGAAGAAGACACATATCCCCAGCACAGACACCATCAACAAGCTCTACAGACTTGATACCCTGATGTTGAGTGGAGATAAGAAAGAAGAAGAGACACATCCCCAGCACAGACACCATCAACAAGCTCTACAGACTTGATACCCTGAGGTTGAGTGGAGATAAGAAGGAAGAAGAGACACATCCCCAGCACAGACACCATCAACAAGCTCTACAGACTTGATACCTTGATGTTGAGTGGAGATAAGAAAGAAGAAGAGACTCATCCCCAGCACAGACACCATCAACAAGCTCTACAGACTTGATACCTTGATGTTGAGTGGAGATAAGAAAGAAGAAGAGACACATCCCCAGCACAGACACCATCAACAAGCTCTACAGACTTGATACCCTGATGTTGAGTGGAGATAAGAAAGAAGAAGAGACACATCCCCAGCACAGACACCATCAACAAGCTCTACAGACTTGATACCTTGATGTTGAGTGGAGATAAGAAAGAAGAAGAGACACATCCCCAGCACAGACACCATCAACAAGCTCTACAGACTTGATACCCTGAGGTTGAGTGGAGATAAGAAAGAAGAAGAGAGACATCCCCAGCACAGACACCATCAACAAGCTCTACAGACTTGATACCCTGAGGTTGAGTGGAGATAAGAAAGAAGAAGAGACACATCCCCAGCACAGACACCATCAACAAGCTCTACAGACTTGATACCCTGATGTTGAGTGGAGATAAGAAGGAAGAAGACACACATCCCCAGCACAGACACCATCAACAAGCTCTACAGACTTGATACCTTGATGTTGAGTGGAGATAAGAAAGAAGAAGAGACACATCCCAGCACAGACACCATCAACAAGCTCTACAGACTTGATACCCTGATGTTGAGTGGAGATAAGAAAGAAGCAGACTTCATTCAAAAGGTGCGGACATTTCTAAATAAGGGTTTTACAGTTCCACAAAGTAACAAACGGCAAACAAGAAGAACATGGACTCACCAGAGAAAGTACCGGAGTAGACCCCGCTCCCATGGTGGTACATGGTCTCTATCACGGCACCAGCCTTGGGAGCAATCTGCACACACAATTACATTTACCTACTGGACATAATTGTTGCTAATTCTCTCAACAATGACATATTAGGAAATGAAAAATTAAAGCACGAATGTTTCTTTTAAACATAAAACAAATTTCTACTGCCCTTACTGCAATAAAGAAATATATTGGGAAGGCTTGGCTCATCAGTGGTGAACCCTCCCAGTGGTTTCACCAATTTAATCTACCAGACCGCTTCTTAGAGTTCTAATACTGTATTGGATCATTCTGTTTATATATGCTACACTGAAGAATGGAATCTTAGGAATGGTATTTAAGTAAACTATGGACATAAGCTTTTAGGACAGTAGAATTACATTTAAATTGGCGAAACCAAGGGGGAGTGCTTACCACTGATCTGTCACTACCAAAGTGTCCTTTAGGGAGAGATGTCCTCTTACTGGAGAGTTGCTAAATACAGTAGAAATATCTCTCTGTTAAGGACAACACCTAGTTACAGAACCAAAGTATCCTTTAGGAAGAGGTGTCCTCTTACTGGAGAGCTGCTAAATACAGTAGAACTACCTCCCAGTAAAGGACAACACGTAGTTACAGAACCAAAGTATCCTTTAGGAAGAGGTGTCCTCTTACTGGAGAGCTGCTAAATACAGTAGAACTACCTCCCAGTAAAGGACAACACCTAGTTACAGAACCAAAGTATCCTTTAGGGAGAGGTGTCCAGGGAGTTGCTAAATAGTAAAAATGGGGTAATTTAGGTGATGAAAAGAGACTGTAGAGAGGTGTCCAGGGAGTGGCTAAATAGTAAAAATGGGGTAATTTAGGTGATGAAAAGAGACTGTAGAGAGGTGTCAAGGGAGTTGCTAAATAGTAAAAATGGGGTAATTTAGGTGATGAAAAGAGACTGTAGAGAGGTGTCAAGGGAGTTGCTAAATAGTAAAAATGGGGTAATTTAGGTGATGAAAAGAGACTGTAGAGAGGTGTCAAGGGAGTTGCTAAATAGTAAAAATGGGGTAATTTAGGTGATGAAAAGAGACTGTAGAGAGGTTCAAGGGAGTGGCTAAATAGTAAAAATGGGGTAATTTAGGTGATGAAAAGAGACTGTAGAGAGGTGTCAAGGGAGTTGCTAAATAGTAAAAATGGGGTAATTTAGGTGATGAAAAGAGACTGTAGAGAGGTGTCAAGGGAGTTGCTAAATAGTAAAAATGGGGTAATTTAGGTGATGAAAAGAGACTGTAGAGAGGTGTCAAGGGAGTTGCTAAATAGTAAAAATGGGGTAATTTAGGTGATGAAAAGAGACTGTAGAGAGGTGTCAAGGGAGTTGCTAAATAGTAAAAATGGGGTAATTTAGGTGATGAAAAGAGACTGTAGAGAGGTGTCAAGGGAGTTGCTAAATAGTAAAAATGGGGTAATTTAGGTGATGAAAAGAGACTGTAGAGAGGTGTCAAGGGAGTTGCTAAATAGTAAAAATGGGGTAATTTAGGTGATGAAAAGAGACTGTAGAGAGGTGTCAAGGGAGTTGCTAAATAGTAAAAATGGGGTAATTTAGGTGATGAAAAGAGACTGTAGAGAGGTGTCAAGGGAGTTGCTAAATAGTAAAAATGGGGTAATTTAGGTGATGAAAAGAGACTGTAGAGAGGTGTCAAGGGAGTTGCTAAATAGTAAAAATGGGGTAATTTAGGTGATGAAAAGAGACTGTAGAGAGGTGTCAAGGAGTACTGTAGTCTCTATATAAAGGTCAATGTAAGTCACCAATGTAGTCTACCCAGGCAGTGAAGTATACAGTGAAGTGTACAGTGAAGTATACAGTGAAGTATACAGTGAAGTGTACAGTGAAGTATACAGTGAAGTATACAGTGAAGTGTACAGTGAAGTGTACAGTGAAGTATACAGTGAAGTATACAGTGAAGTGTACAGTGAAGTGTACAGTGAAGTATACAGTGAGTGTACAGTGAAGTGTACAGTGAGTGTACAGTGAAGTGTACAGTGAAGTGTACAGTGAAGTATACAGTGAAGTGTACAGTGAAGTGTACAGTGAAGTGTACAGTGAAGTATACAGTGAAGTGTACAGTGAAGTGTACAGTGAAGTGTACAGTGAAGTGTACAGTGAAGTGTACAGTGAGTGTACAGTGAAGTGTACAGTGAAGTGTACAGTGAAGTATACAGTGAGTGTACAGTGAAGTGTACAGTGAAGTGTACAGTGAAGTGTACAGTGAAGTGTACAGTGAAGTATACAGTGAAGTGTACAGTGAAGTGTACAGTGAAGTGTACAGTGAAGTATACAGTGAAGTGTACAGTGAAGTGTACAGTGAAGTATACAGTGAAGTGTACAGTGAAGTGTACAGTGAAGTGTACAGTGAAGTATACAGTGAAGTGTACAGTGAAGTGTACAGTGAAGTGTACAGTGAAGTGTACAGTGAAGTATACAGTGAGTGTACAGTGAAGTATACAGTGAAGTATACAGTGAAGTGTACAGTGAAGTGTACAGTGAAGTGTACAGTGAAGTATACAGTGAGTGTACAGTGAAGTATACAGTGAAGTATACAGTGAAGTGTACAGTGAAGTGTACAGTGAAGTATACAGTGAAGTGTACAGTGAAGTGTACAGTGAAGTGTACAGTGAAGTATACAGTGAAGTATACAGTGAAGTATACAGTGAAGTATACAGTGAAGTGTACAGTGAAGTGTACAGTGAAGTGTACAGTGAAGTATACAGTGAAGTGTACAGTGAAGTATACAGTGAAGTGTACAGTGAAGTATACAGTGAAGTGTACAGTGAAGTGTACAGTGAGTGTACAGTGAAGTGTACAGTGAAGTGTACAGTGAAGTATACAGTGAAGTGTACAGTGAAGTGTACAGTGAGTGTACAGTGAAGTGTACAGTGAAGTGTACAGTGAAGTATACAGTGAAGTGTACAGTGAAGTATACAGTGAAGTGTACAGTGAAGTATACAGTGAAGTGTACAGTGAAGTGTACAGTGAAGTGTACAGTGAGTGTACAGTGAAGTGTACAGTGAAGTGTACAGTGAAGTATACAGTGAGTGTACAGTGAAGTGTACAGTGAAGTGTACAGTGAGTGTACAGTGAAGTATACAGTGAAGTGTACAGTGAAGTATACAGTGAAGTGTACAGTGAAGTGTGCAGTGAAGTGTACAGTGAAGTATACAGTGAAGTGTACAGTGAAGTGTACAGTGAGTGTACAGTGAAGTGTACAGTGAAGTGTACAGTGAAGTATACAGTGAAGTGTACAGTGAAGTGTACAGTGAAGTGTGCAGTGAAGTGTACAGTGAAGTATACAGTGAAGTGTATAGTGAGTGTACAGTGAAGTGTACAGTGAAGTGTACAGTGAAGTATACAGTGAAGTGTACAGTGAAGTGTGCAGTGAAGTGTACAGTGAAGTATACAGTGAAGTGTACAGTGAAGTGTACAGTGAGTGTACAGTGAAGTGTACAGTGAAGTGTACAGTGAAGTATACAGTGAAGTGTACAGTGAAGTGTGCAGTGAAGTGTACAGTGAAGTATACAGTGAAGTGTACAGTGAAGTGTACAGTGAGTGTACAGTGAAGTGTACAGTGAAGTGTACAGTGAAGTATACAGTGAGTGTACAGTGAAGTGTACAGTGAAGTGTACAGTGAGTGCACAACAGGGAGTAGGTACTGGTGACTGACTGACCTGAGGGGGTCGCAGACAGAAGGGGGAGGTAGGAGGAGTGGGGGGGAGATTGGCTGTGGGGGTGGTGGGAGGAGTCACCAGCCCACTGGACAGCTGGAGCTGGATGAACATCACGTGGTCCCCTAGTCTCATGGTGAGGTTCAGCGGGGCCTTGCCATTGAGGAAGTTGTCAATCTGCACACCACCACATATAACTTAGTCAACCACATACTTAGCCAAACACACACTAAGGGGCCGTCAAATATACACTAAGGGGTGTCAAAGACACACTAAGGTTTCATCAAACACACAATAAGGGGCCGTCAAACACATATTAAGGAATGGGGAGTTAGAAATCGCCAAATTTCCAAGGAAACAATTCTTAATGAAAAGTATGTTGATATAACCATAGCTAGCATATATTGGAAGACAATTTTCTAAGAAGAATCCAAAATATTCCGGATGGACCAATCAAATTGCAGAAAAGGCCCCAGATATTTCCGGTAAATCCACTTTCTTGGGAAGATAAGCAGAGATTCAGAGGTAAGATGATGTAAGAGCTGGTATTGAGAAGCTCTTCCCTAGAATCCCACCAATTCCAGAAAGCAACAATTAAAGTAGGATCAGAAGAGACCTAAATCACAGAACTCTTGCAAAAATTCCAAGAAAAAATTATTTTCAAGAAAGCAAATGTTGATGTAACCACCCCAAAGTTCCTGCAGTCAAAGAAATATTTTACAAGGAAGCAATCCATAATGAAAAGTACAATGATATAATCCTGGCATATATTGGAAGACAATTTTCTAAGAAGAATCCAAAATATTCCGGATGGACCAATCAAATTGGAGAAAAGGCCCCAGATATTTCCGGTAAATCCACTTTCTTGGGAAGATAAGCAGAGATTCAGAGGTAAGATGATGTAAGAGCTGGTATTGAGAAGCTCTTCCCTAGAATCCCACCAATTCCAGAAAGCAACAATTAAAGTAGGATCAGAAGAGACCTAAATCACAGAACTCTTGCAAAAATTCCAAGAAAAAATTATTTTCAAGAAAGCAAATGTTGATGTAACCACCCCAGAGAGTTCCTGCAGCCAAAGAAATATTTTACAAGGAAGCAATCCATAATGAAAAGTACAATGATATAATCCTGGCATATATTGGAAGACAATTTTCTAAGAAGAATCCAAAATATTCCGGATGAACCAATCAAATTGGAGAAAAGGCCCCAGATATTTCAGGTAAATCCACTTTCCTGGGAAGATAAGCAGAGATTCAAAGGTAAGATGATGTAAGAGCTGGTATTGAGAAGCTTCCGTAGAATTACACCAATTCCTGAAAGAAGCAATTAAAAGAAGAGCAGAAGAGACCTAAATCACAGAACTCTTGTAAAAATTCCAATAAAATATAATTTCAAAGGAAGCAAAAGCAAAACAAAATGTTGACGTAACCACCATACAGTTCCTGAAGTCAAAGAAATATTTTACAAGGAAACATTTCATAATGAACAGTACAATGACGTAGCCCTAAGAGTCTCTTCCATATATTGGAAGACAATTTTCTAAGAAGAATCCAAAATATTCCAGGTGGACCAATCAAATTGGAGAAAAGGGCCCAGATATTTCAGGTAAATCCGTTTTCTTGGGAAGAGAAGATTTTCCCAAGAATTAGACCAATTCCAGAAAGCAGAAAATTAAGAGCAGAAAAGACACTTAAATCACGGAGAACTCTGCAAAAATTCCTGAATATAATTTTGAAAGAAGCAAAATGCTTATGTAACCAACCCCCCAATTCCTGCAGTCCGAAGAAGAAGAAGAAGAAGCGGCCATTCGGGAAGAAGCCGAGAGAATTCACGGAACAATTATACCACCGTCGTTTTCTCGGCAAACTTTGGGAGAAGGTCGGCGAGTTTACCTTGAAAGAAATTTCTGTGTAAAACTCCCGAGGTGCCGGGAGGTTGCTAGGCAACGTGACGTCATGTCCGACAGCCCGGGCGGGCTAATGATTGGTTACCCCGTCAGCCTATATGGACGTAACTTGTCGGCCCCAGGGTTCGACGTGGCATTTTGAAGATGTTTGTGTGAATATTCCAGCCAGGGTGAGCATAGATGGACTCATCTACTATTCCGACAAGGTCTCAAACGCCTGCCATACGTCAACCCGAGCGAATTAATTATTTGGATCCCGTCAGCCTAAATGGACGTAGCTTGTCAGCCCCAGTCTTCTTTATAGGTTCGACGTGGCATTTAAAAGATGTTTTTACAGTATCTCTCGGTGAATCTTCTAACCAGGATCTAGATCGATTCATCTGCTGTTCCGACAAAGTCTCAAGCGCCTGCCATACGTCAGCCCAAGCAAACTAATGATTTGGATCCCTGTCAGCCTATATGGACGTAACCAGCTGGCTATCCCTAGATAATCTTTATAGGTTCGACGTGGCATTTTAAAGATGTTTTGACTGCATTTCAGTGAATCTTCTAACCAGGGTCAGCATCGACTCACCTGCTGTTCCGACAAAGCGCCTGCCGCTAATGATTTTGATCCCGTCAGCCTATATGGACGTAACTTGCTAGTCGTCCCTAGATAGTCTTTACGGATTCTATCGGGTACGTGGCGTTTTAAAGATGTTTTCACAGTCTCTTAGTGAATCTTCCAACCAGGGTCAACGTCGATGGAACTTAATTGCTGTTTCGACAAAGCCTCAAGCGCCTGCCGCTATGATTGGATCCCAGTCAGCCTATATGGACGTAACTTGCTGGTCAGCTTTAGATGTTCGACGGGTACGTGGCATTTTAAAGATGTGTTTACAGTAATTCAGTGAATCTTCCAACCTGGGTCAGCATAGATGGAATTTAAGTGCTGTTTCGATAAAGTCTCAAGCACCTGCCGCTAATGATTGGATTCCTGTCAGCCTATATGGACGTAACCAGCTGACCAGCCCTAGATGTTCGACAGGTACGTGGCGTTTTAAAGATTTTTTTACAGTCTTTCAGTGAATCTTCCAACCTGGGTCAGCATAGATGGAATTTAAGTGCTATTTCGATAAAGCCTCAAGCGCCTGCCGCTAATGATTGGATCCCTGTCAGCCTTTATGGACGTAACCAGCTGACCAGCCCTAGATGTTCGACAGGTACGTGGCGTTTTAAAGATTTTTTTTACAGTCTTTCAGTGAATCTTCCAACCTGGGTCAGCATAGATGGAATTTAAGTGCTATTTCGATAAAGCCTCAAGCGCCTGCCGCTAATGATTGGATCCCTGTCAGCCTTTATGGACGTAACCAGCTGACCAGCCCTAGATGTTCGACAGGTACGTGGCGTTTTAAAGATTTTTTTTACAGTCTTTCAGTGAATCTTCCAACCTGGGTCAGCATAGATGGAATTTAAGTGCTATTTCGATAAAGCCTCAAGCGCCTGCCGCTAATGATTGGATCCCTGTCAGCCTTTATGGACGTAACCAGCTGACCAGCCCTAGATGTTCGACAGGTACGTGGCGTTTTAAAGATTTTTTTTACAGTCTTTCAGTGAATCTTCCAACCTGGGTCAGCATAGATGGAATTTAAGTGCTATTTCGATAAAGCCTCAAGCGCCTGCCGCTAATGATTGGATCCCTGTCAGCCTTTATGGACGTAACCAGCTGACCAGCCCTAGATGTTCGACAGGTACGTGGCGTTTTAAAGATTTTTTTTACAGTCTTTCAGTGAATCTTCCAACCTGGGTCAGCATAGATGGAATTTAAGTGCTATTTCGATAAAGCCTCAAGCGCCTGCCGCTAATGATTGGATCCCTGTCAGCCTTTATGGACGTAACCAGCTGACCAGCCCTAGATGTTCGACAGGTACGTGGCGTTTTAAAGATTTTTTTTACAGTCTTTCAGTGAATCTTCCAACCTGGGTCAGCATAGATGGAATTTAAGTGCTATTTCGATAAAGCCTCAAGCGCCTGCCGCTAATGATTGGATCCCTGTCAGCCTTTATGGACGTAACCAGCTGACCAGCCCTAGATGTTCGACAGGTACGTGGCGTTTTAAAGATTTTTTTTACAGTCTTTCAGTGAATCTTCCAACCTGGGTCAGCATAGATGGAATTTAAGTGCTATTTCGATAAAGCCTCAAGCGCCTGCCGCTAATGATTGGATCCCTGTCAGCCTTTATGGACGTAACCAGCTGACCAGCCCTAGATGTTCGACAGGTACGTGGCGTTTTAAAGATTTTTTTTACAGTCTTTCAGTGAATCTTCCAACCTGGGTCAGCATAGATGGAATTTAAGTGCTATTTCGATAAAGCCTCAAGCGCCTGCCGCTAATGATTGGATCCCTGTCAGCCTTTATGGACGTAACCAGCTGACCAGCCCTAGATGTTCGACAGGTACGTGGCGTTTTAAAGATTTTTTTTACAGTCTTTCAGTGAATCTTCCAACCTGGGTCAGCATAGATGGAATTTAAGTGCTATTTCGATAAAGCCTCAAGCGCCTGCCGCTAATGATTGGATCCCTGTCAGCCTTTATGGACGTAACCAGCTGACCAGCCCTAGATGTTCGACAGGTACGTGGCGTTTTAAAGATTTTTTTTACAGTCTTTCAGTGAATCTTCCAACCTGGGTCAGCATATATGGAATTTAAGTACTATTTCGATAAAGCCTCAAGCGCCTGCCGCTAATGATTGGATTCCTGTCAGCCTATATGGACGTAACCAGCTGACCAGCCCTAGATGTTCGACAGGTACGTGGCGTTTTAAAGATTTTTTTTACAGTCTTTCAGTGAATCTTCCAACCTGGGTCAGCATAGATGGAATTTAAGTGCTATTTCGATAAAGCCTCAAGCGCCTGCCGCTAATGATTGGATCCCTGTCAGCCTTTATGGACGTAACCAGCTGACCAGCCCTAGATGTTCGACAGGTACGTGGCGTTTTAAAGATTTTTTTTACAGTCTTTCAGTGAATCTTCCAACCTGGGTCAGCATAGATGGAATTTAAGTGCTATTTCGATAAAGCCTCAAGCGCCTGCCGCTAATGATTGGATCCCTGTCAGCCTTTATGGACGTAACCAGCTGACCAGCCCTAGATGTTCGACAGGTACGTGGCGTTTTAAAGATTTTTTTTACAGTCTTTCAGTGAATCTTCCAACCTGGGTCAGCATAGATGGAATTTAAGTGCTATTTCGATAAAGCCTCAAGCGCCTGCCGCTAATGATTGGATCCCTGTCAGCCTTTATGGACGTAACCAGCTGACCAGCCCTAGATGTTCGACAGGTACGTGGCGTTTTAAAGATTTTTTTTACAGTCTTTCAGTGAATCTTCCAACCTGGGTCAGCATAGATGGAATTTAAGTACTATTTCGATAAAGCCTCAAGCGCCTGCCGCTAATGATTGGATTCCTGTCAGCCTATATGGACGTAACCAGCTGACCAGCCCTAGATGTTCGACAGGTACGTGGCGTTTTAAAGATTTTTTTTTACAGTCTTTCAGTGAATCTTCCAACCTGGGTCAGCATAGATGGAATTTAAGTACTATTTCGATAAAGCCTCAAGCGCCTGCCGCTAATGATTGGATCCCTGTCAGCCTTTATGGACGTAACCAGCTGACCAGCCCTAGATGTTCGACAGGTACGTGGCGTTTTAAAGATTTTTTTTACAGTCTTTCAGTGAATCTTCCAACCTGGGTCAGCATAGATGGAATTTAAGTACTATTTCGATAAAGCCTCAAGCGCCTGCCGCTAATGATTGGATCCCTGTCAGCCTATATGGACGTAACCAGCTGACCAGCCCTAGATGTTCGACAGGTACGTGGCGTTTTAAAGATTTTTTTACAGTCTTTCAGTGAATCTTCCAACCTGGGTCAGCATAGATGGAATTTAAGTGCTATTTCGATAAAGCCTCAAGCGCCTGCCGCTAATGATTGGATCCCTGTCAGCCTATAAGAACGTAGCTTGCTAGTCGTCCCTAGATAGTCTTTACGGATTCTATCGGGTACATGTCATTTTATAGCGATGTTTTGACAGTCTTTCAGTGAATCTTCTAACCAGGATCAGCATCGACTCACCTGCTGTTCCGACAAAGCCTCAAGCGCCTGCCGCTAATGATTGGATCCTTTACGTCTATATGTACGTAACTTGTCGGCCGTTTATGCCGTATACCGTTTATAGGTTTGACGTGGCATTTCAAAGATGTTTTTACAGTCTTTCTCAGTGAATCTTCCAACCTGAGTTAAGGTCGATTCATCTACTGTTCCGACAAAGCTTCAAGCACCTGCCGCTAATAATGTATCTCAGGCAGCTTATAAGAACGTAACTTGCTGCTGGTCAGCCCTAGATAGTCTTTATAGGTTTGACGTGGCATTTTAAAGATGTTTTGACAGTATCTAGGGGAATAATTCAACCAGGTAGTCAGCGTGGACTCACCTGCTGTTCAGACAAGGCCTCGAGCGCCTGCCGTACATCAGCCCGGGGATAGAGAGCGAGTCCAGATGTCCCCGCCAGCTGTAAACACACGGTCGCCATTGTTCTACCGGCGGAGTAACACTCCCTATTTACATGGAAATTTTGCCGGGAGGATCTATAAAGGTCGCCTCTCTCCCGTCAAAATAGACGTCAAACCTAGATACCATTTATTGACCGTCGTCGCAAACTAGCGGCCTCGGGTCGGTGACAAAGCCACAACACCAGCTTTGACGTATATATATATATATTTGCTTATCTCTAGTACATGTGGTACAAGCCATGATAATCATTGTGGGTAGAATAAGGCGACTGCTTTTACTGTAAGTGCACCACATGTCTACACATGTGAAAAGCAGTTCGACTTTGCACTTACAAATGTGCCAGAGCCCTGTTTGGTTACTTGCACTCGCTGGTGGGGTTAGACTTTTGCAAGAATCGGGGCCATGGGGGCATTTTTTTTTTATTATTAGAAAAAATGTCCAATGCGGGATTCGAACCCGGGTCGTAGCGGTCGAAAACCAACGGTTTAGACCATCCTTCTACCGACCCCCCAGACGCATTCTACTTCACCCAATGAGTCTAAATCTCTACAGACTTAATACCTTAGTATGATTAGTAGCAAACCTTTATTAATCAAATTAAAACCATTGGCATCGATACATCTTTGCCAACGAGAGCTGATATATTCCAGTTTTATAAAAACTGGAGTTCTGGATGCAATGAATTCATTGAAGGCTGTTTCGTCATCACCTTGGTTTTTAAAGCATTTCTCACCCAGGAAGTTGGCGAGGTGCTTAAAAAAGTGGTAGTCGGTAGGCGAGAGGTCGGGCGTTATGGAGGGTGATCAAGAGTTTCATAGCCCAACTCATTCTACTTTTGTCGTGTGTTCATTGGGTATGATTGAGTGGAAATAAGAAATAAAAAGAGACACATCCCCAGCACAGACACCATCAACAAGCTCTACAGACTTGATACCCTGATGTTGAGTGGAGATAAGAAAGAAGAAGAGACACATCCCCAGCACAGACACCATCAACAAGCTCTACAGACTTGATACCCAGTGGAGATAAGAAAGAAGAAGAGACACATCCCCAGCACAGACACCATCAACAAGCTCTGATGTTGAGTGGAGAAAGAAGAATACCTGGGAGGCCGAGGAGTGGGAAGCTGAAGAAGCAGTGGCCAGACCGGTCTCCACACTGGGCAGAAGGATAAGCCGGGTTCCGTCTGTCACTTTATTGCTGGCTAACGTGCCACTGGATAGCTGCCTGCCATCACACCATTGACGTCACTTACTCTGTATACACGGTAGGATCACAAAGTTCCCCAACTTTTACAAAATAAAATATTGTAACGTGGATTTATTTATTTATTTATTTCAATTCAAAACGCTATGTCCCCCTAGGGACACTTGCGCTAAATGTACATACAAATATAACAAAGAAAATATTCAACATGGAAAGATACACAGAAAGCGACTTAGAAAGATTCATAAATATTATTTACATATAGAGATATTCTTTGAATTTTATTTACAGTTACATCATTAAATTTAAAAATATATACATATATACACACATATACACGCATACACCTATATATTGTTTACAACCACAAGATATGTCCAATATTTCCTTGAGATCGTTACATCAAAGACCATTTTTCTTAATGAAATCCAATGGATGACAAGGCCAAGATATTAGAGTAAAGTTGGGGAAAGAGGGGTGGACTCCATGTGGCAGGCGTCAAAAATACCATTCCTGTGTGGGGGAGGACAGAGTCTGGTGACATCTGTGGTGAGGAGAAGACATGGCTACTTGTCTCCGGGCGTGTGGATGATCCTACAAGACGGTGCCAGGAGAGCCTGACATCGGAGCGGTCTACAAGACGGTGTAGTCCAGGCGGTACAGTGTGGAGCGGGACACAAGAGTGACATCCACGGCGCCAAGTAATCTTCTGACGGGGAGGTTGAAGACAAGTCCCACTGTTGTATTCCTTCTGTTAAGTGAGATACAATAAAACGCTAACTTTAGCTGTAATCTTTTCGAATTCACGTGTGTATCTTTGTGGCATCCTGAGTAGACAGCGTCTGGGTACGACATAACAATATAAAACAACTTTTAAAAAATGTAAAATCAATTTTACTGTAAAGAACAAACCCTAAACTATCATTTAATTTAGCAACGCTAGTAAATGCGCATGCGTAGTTTTCATTTTAGGCATATTTTTGTTGCAAGTATTTAGCCCGCGTCGGTTTCTGCTTGTTTTGTAGCAAAGTACTTTTATATATATGTCGTAGCTGCCGTGGTCGAATGGAAGGGGGCAAGCGTTGTGTATGTACGCGTCAAAAAAGAACTTGTTCGACACTCGTGAGCACGCGCCACGCGGCGGAGGCGTGGCCTTCCCCCGCGCGCGCTGGCTCCCAGATTTATTTTGTACAGATTTATACATGGCTAAATTTGTATTTACATTTTAAAATATAATTATGGCGGAAATAAATATATCTCTTGGGCATTAATTATACAAATTATGACATATATATATTTTTTTTAAAAATCCTCAAATTGCTTCTTCTAAAAGCTACAAGAAAACAAGACCAAATACAAATAAATAAATTGTGTGTGATGTTTCGGTGTAACAGCGTTGTTACCATCTTCAGAAAAGAGAATAAATAATTATTTTTATTCTTTTGTCTGATGATGGTAACAACGCTGTTACTGAAACTTCACACACTATTTATTTGTATTAGGTCTTATTACCTTGTAGCTATAATCTATAATCCAAATTGTGCTTTATCATGGTTCTTCGAAAAGTAAAGAAAGACGACTCACAATATTGACCGAATATGTCCATTATGTAATTTAAAAAAAAAAAAAAACCCCGACTCTGAACTTGAGCACCACATGTTTTTCCTGTTTAAAGTTAATAAGTGAAAGGGAACTTCTCCTTTACATAAAATGTGATCAAATCATCTTGCTCTGGAGGCTCTGTTGTCTAGGACAACAAAGAATAAATCCAATACATTGGTTCTGTACAAGTTTTACTGGGATGGGCAAGAGAAGAAACATTCAGAAAAGAGAGCCGTATGCAAATAGATATCTAAATAAACGATGTATGTAAATAACTCATCTTTTCTAAGTAATTATACACCTGGGCTGTGTAGGGCATAGGTCCCCAATAAAAGGCTTGTTGTTGATTTGTATTAAGGTTGTTTATAAAAATGTGCAAGCTTTCAAATACTAGCTCTTTCTCAGGGCTACTGTAATTGGCAAATAGCGAGGGAGGTGTTGTCCCGCTGTGACGGCGACGTTATATAACAAGGCGTTATCCCACTGGGGAGTTATATAAGATGTCGGTTGCCAGGGTTACCTAAGGCACAACCCCTGGCAACCCGGTGTTGGCATTGACAGAAATGAACCAATCATTACCTTCCCCCGATAACAAACCTGGGGAGGGAGCGATGCATGCTGGGTTTAGCTAGTTTACAGTATCTACAATATCCCGCTAAATTGGTCGTCTTGATTGCGACCTGCTGTAATAGTGTAGCACTGCCCTAAATACACAGAAATTGACAGAGTTGTACCATAGCCACTCAGAACTTGATATAGAAGTTGTCAGGGTTCACCAAAGCTACCCGTAAATGCACTAAAGCCAGGAAAAACATTCTACTTGTACCCAAACTGCTCTAAAACTACACATAAGTTGTCGGAGATGCACCAAAGCCAGGCCAAACATCCTATTTGCACATTAACAGCTCTAAAACTACACCGAAGTTGTCGTAGATGCACCAAAGCCAGGCAAACACATGCTATCTACACCCAAACTGCTCTAAAACCACACATAAGTTGTCGTAGATGCACTAAAGCCAGGCCAAACATCCTATTTGCACCCAAACTGCTCTAAAACTACACCGAAGTTGTCAGGGATGCACCAAAGCTACCCGTAAATGCACTAAAGCCAAGAAAAACATCCTACTTGCACATTAACTGCTCCAAAACCACACCTAAATTGTCGTAGATGCACCAAAGCTACACGTAAATGCACTAAAGCCAAGAAAAACATCCTACTTGCACATTAACTGCTCCAAAACCACACCTAAATTGTCGTAGATGCACCAAAGCTACCCGTAAATGCACTAAAGCCAAGAAAAACATCCTACTTGCACATTAACTGCTCCAAAACCACACCTAAATTGTCGTAGATGCACCAAAGCTACCCGTAAATGCACTAAAGCCAAGAAAAACATCCTACTTGCACATTAACTGCTCCAAAACCACACCTAAATTGTCGTAGATGCACCAAAGCTACCCGTAAATGCACTAAAGCCAAGAAAAACATCCTACTTGCACATTAACTGCTCCAAAACCACACCTAAATTGTCGTAGATGCACCAAAGCTACCCGTAAATGCACTAAAGCCAAGAAAAACATCCTACTTGCACATTAACTGCTCCAAAACCACACCTAAATTGTCGTAGATGCACCAAAGCTACCCGTAAATGCACTAAAGCCAAGAAAAACATCCTACTTGCACATTAACTGCTCCAAAACCACACCTAAATTGTCGTAGATGCACCAAAGCTACACGTAAATGCACTAAAGCCAGGAAAAACATTCTACTTGCACATTAACTGCTCTAAAACCACACATAAGTTGTCGGAGATACACCAAAGCCAGGCCAAACATCCTATTTGCACATTAACTGCTCTAAAACCACACAGAAGTTGTCGTAGATGCACCAAAGCTACCCGTAAATTCACTAAAGCCAGGAAAAACATTCTACTTGCACAATAACTGCTCTAAAACCACACATAAGTTGTCGGAGATACACCAAAGCCAGGCCAAACATCCTATTTGCACATTAACTGCTCTAAAACCACACAGAAGTTGTCGTAGATGCACAAAAGCTACCCGTAAATGCACTAAAGCCAGGAAAAACATTCTACTTGCACATTAACTGCTCTAAAACCACACATAAGTTGTCGGAGATACACCAAAGCCAGGCCAAACATCCTATTTGCACATTAACTGCTCTAAAACCACACAGAAGTTGTCGTAGATGCACAAAAGCTACCCGTAAATGCACTAAAGCCAGGAAAAACATTCTACTTGCACATTAACTGCTCTAAAACCACACATAAGTTGTCGGAGATGCACCAAAGCAGGCCAAACATCCTATTTGCACCCAAACTGCTCTAAAACAACCACACCGCCAGCCAGTAGCTACCAGTTATATACACGCCCCACCAGTACCAGCGATGTTGTAGGCAATCCATTGTACGATCCGTACAAGCATGACGTTGGCGTGACGTCATCGCTGCCATGGAGACGTCTCCATCCTCAACGGCGCCACCATATCTCGCCAATTATCTCACACATTCCCCCAAACGTTATCCGCAAGTAATCTTCCAAACTCTTATTTCAATCAAATATTTAGAAGGAATTGTCGAAATACCGATAGAGGTTTTAGAAAGTACTTGGTCTATATCAGAGGTCGGCAAACCGGCTCGCGAGTCAAATGCGGCTCTTTGGATGTGAAGCTGTTTATATAGTTCCATACGTAAATATTATTTATGTGAGTACTGTTTATTATGAATATTCTAAACTATTATAGACACGTATGCTTCTATTGAAAATTAAACAATTTCTACTGCCCTTACGGCAATGGAAAAAATAAAGGGAGGGCCTGGCTCATCAGTGGTGAACCCTCCCAACGGTTTCGCCAGTTTAATCTACCATACCGCTGGTATATTGCATTTTTGGAACTTCCTTTTATAGTGATACTGTTGCTAGATTCTTGGAATGGGCATTTAAGATAAACTATGGATATAAGCTTTGAGGGCAGTCGAATTACATATAATTATAAATATATAATATGCTTCGAGCTTTGCGGAAGAGCGATTGCTCGAAGCATATTATATATTTATAATTGTATGTAATTCTGCTGTCCTCAAAGCTTATGTCCATCTAAAATACCCATTCCAAGAGTCTACCATCAGTATCACTATAAAATGAAGATAAAAAAATCAATATAACAGCGGTATGGTAGATTAAACTGGCGAAACCGCTGGGAGGGTTTACCACTGATGAGCCAGGCCCTACCATTAATTTTTCCATTGCAGTTAAGGGTAGTAGCAATTGTTTTATTTGTAAAAAGAATCATATAGGAGTTTCAAATTTTCATAAAAATATAAATGTAAAACAATATATAGTGCAGAGACTGTTGCATGTATTGATGTGCGACATCAAAGTGCGGTGTCTCCCGGGCTAGCCGTGTGGGCAGAGAGAAGTGGGGCGCTGGGAAAGAGGACAAGGGAAAGTCGCCCACCGGGTCCAACCTGTTATCCTCCATGTCTTGAACGTCGGCGTTTTGGACACGGCGGCTGTAGATCAAATGTATCTTTTAAAACGATGTTGTCCAATGTAGAGCCTCAGATGTCTCCGTACATCTCTATCACAGCAATGTTCTCTATATTGAGTGTGTAAAGCTGCTGTTCTGGGTCAATTTTCTGTCGTTTCCAATGAAGAGCTTCAGATATTGTTATATTTGTTCAATATATTCTTTTTGAATATATATATATACAGTTAAATCTGTTTATAGCGCTCCCTCTAAATAGCACCTCCCTCTCTATAGCGCCCTATTTTAAATACGTAGTTCGATGCGATTTACATTAAAAGTGACCTGTCTATAGCACCCTATTTTGGTGAGTCCCAAGAAAGGGCGCTATATACAGGTTTTTTTTTACAATTTTTTTTTTAAATCAACGATAAGTTAATATTTATTCCTATAGATGGCGCAAGCAATCAACAACTTTTATTTGCACGACCCTTCGATAAGATAGAAGATCTTTAACAGGATAGTGACAAGGAGTGTCTACGGCAGTAGAGACTGTGTGTAGATGCATCGAGGCAGCGGTGGTGGGTCCAGCAAGGAAGGAAAAAAATGCGCATGTCCCAACTTCAGTGGGCGGTGGCTCAACTTCCCACGGCTGCCTAGGAGATAGCTGGAAATACACGGCGCCCAACTGCGGAACAGTTTGTACGACGTATTACCCACATTCCATCAAACATTTCCGAACTTTCTGTCCAATTTGCATGGATCATCTTTGTCCGCGTATATACAGTTAAACCTGTCTATAGCTCTTGGGACTCACCAAAATAGGGTGATATAGAGAGGGGGTGCTATAGACAGGTCACTTTTGATGTACAGTTAAACCTGTCTATAGCGCCCCCTCTTGGGACTCACCAAAATAGGGTGCTATAGAGAGGGGCTGCTATAGACAGGTCACTTTTAATGTAAATCGCATCGTACTACGTATTTAAAATCGGGCGCTATAGAGAGGGAGGCGCTATTTAGAGGGAGCGCTATAGACAGGTTTAACTGAGAGATATCATCTTACCGGAGAGTTGCTAAATAGTAAAAATGGTAATTTTACAAATGAAAACTGTTCTTTGTGGAGATGTGTCCGCTAAAGGGAGGTTCTACTCTTTTATCTTTATTTGATCTTAATTTTTCTTTATGTAATAATTGATTATAATAATCAATTAAATTGTCTACTGTCTCACCAATGAGGAGGTGATCCAGGTCGAGACAAGTTCGTCCTTGTCACGGGGAGTGTCGGAACTGGCGAGTCACCCATGCTCCAGGAAATTGTTTACTGCTCGTCGCCACCCCCGCTCCCTACATCGATTAGCTACGTGGCAGACAGACACCTTCGGTGTGGCGCTCACTTCTTTACACGTTAAAAAACTCCAATTCTATCCTTCTTATCTCCATTTTTAACTTTTGTTTAATAATCTATATTGCATTTTAAGTGTTTCTCTCTCCTTCGATAAAAATCCAAATTAAGATAGACTAGCTTGTTTGTTAGTTTTTTCTTCTTTTTTTTTTTTATTATCCCATTGTATAATTATACAAGGTCATGGAGACTAAATTTATGGTTTAAATGTACAATCTTGGTAGAGTTGGAATAAAGGTCCTGTCTTCCCTACATTCCAAGAGGTGTGAGGTCTCTTTGGTCTTTGTAAATTTATTATTATCCCATTGTATAAATATACAAGGTCATGGAGACTGTATTCATTGGTCAAATTTACAATCTAGGTAGGGTTGGGGTCCTGTCTTCCATATATTCCAAGAGGTGTGAGGTCTCTTTGGTCTTTGTAAATTTATTATTATCCCATTGTATAATTATACAAGGTCATGGAGACTGTATTAATAGATCAAATTTACAATCTAGGTAAGGTTGGGGTCCTGTCTTCCATACATGCCAAGAGGTGTGAGGTCTCTTTGGTCTTTGTAAATTTGTTATTATCCCATTGTATAATTATACAAGGTCATGGAGACTGTATTCATAGATCAAATTTACAATCTGAGATAAGAGGCAGCTAGCGGGCGACGTCCCACGCCCGTGCATCCCACGTGACCGCCGCCGCCGCGCATGCGCGCCGACCGTGACGTCGCTACCAGGGGCTGCGCGCGCAGTTTTCGAACACCGCCTGATGTCAGCCGGCTTGCTTACCGCGCGTCTCTACAACCTACGGCGTTTCCTTCCATTATATAATACTCTAGGCGCTGGTGGAGTAAAAACTGTGCTCCATCTGCCTCTTATAATTGTATGTAATTTTTGGACTTATTAAAATAAATTATTAATTGATAGTTCTCACTGCAGCTCGAACCTTTACCCTAACACGGTAGAACATGGCGCAGTCGACATTCGGTTAATTATAGCCGTTTTTTAAGTGACAGCTCAGTGACAATTAGTAATCAAGATGCCCTCAAGAAGGAATCGCCGACCATCCCAAACCCCTCCAGAGAACCCTGCCTCGCCGACCAGCACCGACATCCTCAGGTCCATAGCCGCACTGTTGCAGCAGATGGCTACTCGGAATCCGACACCGACAGTCCCATTAGGAGTTCCTCCTCACCACGCCACAAAAATCATCCAGCTTCCTAAACTGGCTTCCCCGGAGGAGTTAACGATGTCTTGTTTCCGCGATTGGAAACAACGTTGGAACGACTACGTGGACGCCCAACAAGTAGCCACCTTCCCGCTATCCACACAGCAAGTGACTTTGCGTGCCGCCCTCCATTCCGAATGGACCATCCTTTGGCAATCAGGCCGCCTTCATATTTCTACCACCACCACCCTCGATGAAGCCGTGAATGCTCTCGAGGCCTACCTACGCAAGAAGCGAAACCCCCTCCTTGATCGGCAAGATTTTCATCGTAGGGACCAACAAACCGGAGAATCGGTGGATCGCTACTTCGCAGCCCTTAAAGCTCTTGATGACTCGTGTGCACATGAGCTGGATTTTAAGTGCAGCACATGCGGCGACCCGTGTATTACAATATGCACAAAAAGAGCTTGTGGGAAAACGTTTGCCCTTGCTGGTTATCAACAGCAACTCCGTATCCGTGACAGGTTAATATGTGGCCTGTTTGATAAAGAACTCCAACGAAAAGTACTGGCGGAGCAGTACAATTCCGACCTCTCACTGGACCGAGTCCTCTCAATTTGTCTCGCACATGAGAGTGCTACCGCCGTGGGCGCGACTCTTTCACCCTCCCCAACCACCTCCCCCGAAGCCTTCAGTGCAACCAGACGTGCACCATCAACCTACAAGCATCAACAAGCCAGCTCGTCTGAAACCTCACCTAAGGCCAACCGTTTCTTTCAGAAACCCTATGATCCTAACGACCCCTGCTCCGGATGTGGGGCTAACCCAAGACACCGCCGTGACCAGTGCCCAGCAAAAGACATAGAGTGTAACAAATGCGGCATCACCGGGCATTACGGAAGGGTTTGCCGACAACTGAAACGGAAACCCACAACCAAACCTAATATCCCGCCACCTGCAACCAGAAACGATCAGTCCCAACCAGGACCCTCAAACACAGTTGTTGCAGCTGGAGTACGCAACGAACTCATAACCATTCCGACCGATATCAACCATAAGTTACACCAAATCCGTTGGCTGGCGGACCCGGGGTCAGATCTGGATCTAATCCCAGAATCAGAATTCCTGTTACTGGATGAGCAGACCCGATCAGCACTCAACCCGAAGAACGTCCCTTGCGTAGGAGCCAACGGCATCAGCTTAAGTCCTTGTGGATCGTTCGTCGCGGCACTGCATCTCAACGGGAAAACATACAGTACTACCGTTGGAGTCTGCAAGCACCTGAACGCCCCTCTCTTGAGCAAGAGCGGATGCAAAGCCTTAGGACTTCTGCCGGATAACTGGCCCCATTCAATGATCGTCAATGCCATAACCAAAAAAGGCTCATCACAAGTCACTATACCAAATGATCTCGCCGGTGCCATCATTGGGAAAGGTGGTCAACGCATCAGGAAGATCCGGCGCGAGTCTGGTGCGGGGATCACCATAGATGAGTCTCAACCTGGTAGCAATGAACGGGTCATCACCATCTCTGGCACGCCCCAGCAGATCCAGATGGCCCAGTACCTCTTGCAGCAAAATGTAAGAGAACATTCCTTCCGGAAGCGATACAATCGCAACGCCAAGCCACTCTCACATTTGGAAGTGGGAGCAATAGTCCTTGTCCAGGATCACCGCACAAAACATTGGACCCTCCTTGCTGAGGTTCTCGAACAACTTCCACGCGGTCGCAGCTACCTCATCCGGACCGACGCCGGACGCCTTCTTCGCCGTAATCGCAGATTCTTACGACCTTTCGTGCCTCCACCGTACACCACCCCACCCAACTCAGCTCAACATCAGCAGACCTTATCCCCTCGAACCCGAGAACCGAACCCGCGTTATAGCAACTACGTTGGATCGGTCCCAAGTCCCAATCTCCAGGGGGGGCATGAGATAAGAGGCAGCTAGCGGGCGACGTCCCACGCCCGTGCATCCCACGTGACCGCCGCCGCCGCGCATGCGCGCCGACCGTGACGTCGCCACCAGGGGCTGCGCGCGCAGTTTTCGAACACCGCCTGATGTCAGCCGGCTTGCTTACCGCGCGTCTCTACAACCTACGGCGTTTCCTTCCATTATATAATACTCTAGGCGCTGGTGGAGTAAAAACTGTGCTCCATCTGCCTCTTATAATTGTATGTAATTTTTGGACTTATTAAAATAAATTATTAATTGATAGTTCTCACTGCAGCTCGAACCTTTACCCTAACACGGTAGAACACAATCTAGGTAGGGTTGGGGTCCTGTCTTCCATACATGCCAAGAGGTGTGAGGTCTCTTTGGTCTTTGTAAATTTGTTATTATCCCATTGTATAATTATACAAGGTCATGGAACCTGTATTAATAGATCAAATTTACAATCTAGGTAAGGTTGGGGTCCTGTCTTGAGGCTTCCATATATTCCAAGAGATGGTCTAGCGTTCAGTCAACTGAAATATTGGTGAATAAATTATTTTTTATGTTAGCAATAGTTACCCAGGAATCATTTGAATAGAAAAAAAAATAGAATTTGAGCAAAAAGTTTTTTTATTTGATATTTTTGCAAGCTTTCAAGCTAATATTGCTCTCCACAACGGGCAAAATACTATTGTTTACAATATCAAATTGATTTTTTTACAAAAATATAAATAGATGTATATCAAATCTGGGGAATTCCGGGGGATCTAACCTTTTTTCGGCCCCCTGGCCTGCAGGACTGGGTATATGCCCCTGACCTGCAGGACTGGGTATATGCCCCTGACCTGCAGGACTGGGTACATGGTCTAGACGATGACACCATCCTGACGTCTATAAGTACTTCCTCGGTGTGGAACTGAGGAGTGAAGACCTTGTCTGGAGGAGAACTCTCTCAAGGTGGGGAAGTCTTCCTTGCTGAAGACATTTGTACACAATTATATATATATTCCCCTACACTTTATATGCCCTTTTACTCTTTTATTTTTCCACCTTTGTAAAATTTGATTAAAAGAATCAATAAAATTGTTTAAATTGTCAATTGTCTAACATTTTTTTTAACAACCTTGGTGGCGTGCAACACCTTGGTACTTTGCTATAGTGTATTGTGGTTTGTCTACTTGCTACATTCATTTATGGGCTTGAAAATCATACAATTTGTTTGGTAGCCTGTAAAACCATATTCTCTCTATCAAAAGATCGGTCATTTCTTCTGTCAAAAGCTACGTACCATCTGACCGTTTCTGGCATCAAGCAAACTGGATGATCCAATCTGGCCGACCTTTGATGGAAATGCGGACTACAAGATAGACAAGGATGAAGGTAGGAGGGAAGGTATTGGCCAATATGTCTGAACGGCAGTCGGGCAGAATCCCTCACAAGGATGGATGCCGTTGAGCAATGTGTGGCCTTGAAACTTTTATCCTTATTTGCAAGTCGGTCCATAACCTAAGCCGATTACGTAAAGGGACAAACTCACAGCGCTACGTCACACATGTTGCGTCCTCGGGCGAAACAGCTGCAGCTGGGTTACAAGGTCTAGTCAGGCGACAATGGCGACCAAGACGTTGTTGCTTTCTCTATCTACTGCAGTACATGGCTGGTACAGAGAATGGACTGCCATCCATTCTGTATTCACAAGGAAACAGGAATCTTTGACTTCCAGACTTTAACTCCACCTTTGCTGGTCCCAAGCCCGGATAGAGGAGGGGGAGCAGTAACAAGCTCACTATGAAACACTGGACTCAGCTGTCCATGCTGATAGTACCCTGTAAGGTCTTCAGGGATACAGGATGAGCAGCGTTTGTACTCCATGTTAGGAGCGGCTGCACATGGTGTCCGTTCCTCATGTCAGAGGCAGCCATTTCTTTTGGAGCTATGTCAGTGGCCTGCCACTGAGTAGTGCTCCCAGTCTTAATGACAAAGGCAGACGCATTCTACTTTACCCAGTCATGATTATGATCAGGGTGCATGGACCGATCTGTTCCATGGACAAGACACCACAGTTGGCCGGTATTGTGATCAAGGTGCATGGACCGATCTGTTCCATGGACAAGACACCTCAGTTGGCCGGTATTGTGATCAGGGTGCATGGACCGATCTGTTCCATGGACAAGACACCTATGTTGGCCGGTATTGTGATCAGGGTGCATGGACCGATCTGTTCAATGGACAAGACACCTCAGTTGGCCGGTATTGTGATCAGGGTGCATGGACCAATCTGTTCCATGGACAAGACACCACAGTTGGCCGGTATTGTGATCAGGGTGCATGGACCGATCTGTTCCATGGACAAGACACCTCAGTTGGCCGGTATTGTGATCAGGGTGCATGGACCGATCTGTTCCATGGACAAGACACCTCAGTTGGCCGGTATTGTGATCAGGGTGCATGGACCAATCTGTTCCATGGACAAGACACCTCAGTTGGCCGGTATTGTGATCAGGGTGCATGGACCGATCTGTTCCATGGACAAGACACCACAGTTGGCCGGTATTGTGATCAGGGTGCATAGACCGATCTGTTCCATGGACAAGACACCTATGTTGGCCGGTATTGTGATCAGGGTGCATGGACTGATCTGTTCAATTGACAAGACACCTCAGTTGGCCGGTATTATGATCAGGGTGCATGGACCGATCTGATCCATGGACAAGACACCTCAGTTGGCCGGTATTGTGATCAGGGTGCATGGACCGATCTGCTCCATGGACAAGACCATTCCACGGTCCCACAGCGGCTTCAAGGAAGCAGCGTCCTCCATATCAGCCTCCCCGCGACAGACAGCGAAGGTCAAGCCCACACAGCTATTGATCGAGAATGACGTCAGCGGACTTTGCGATGACGTCAGCAATGACGCGAGCCTTAAGGTCAGGATCAAGTAGTCCCCGGGCGGAGCGACCTTTCCCAGAGCGCAGCGACCTTCACACTCACGGCTGGCGAAATGTCTTGGCTACATGCATGGTACGGTTGCGGAATGGAGCGTGGGTGTCGGCCCAAACGGGATCTGCAATCGATACATCGGACCAACCGACCGACTGGACGGACGGCCCTGCTGGAATTTGCCCGGGCAGATTCCACTCCTGCAAATCTTCAACTTCAATTCGAATACTTTCATGGAACATCTTGTACGGTTCCAAAAATCACTTTATTAGGTACCGCTCAAAAAGTGCAACCTAGTTTATGATAATTGCAACAATGAATAATATGAAAATTAGAAACTATTATAGACACGTATGATTCTTTTTGAAATTAAACAATTGCACTGCAATGGAAAAATTAATGGGAGAGCTTGACTCATCAGTGGTGAACCCTCCCAGCGGTTTCGCGCGTTTATTCTACCATACCGCTGTTTTATTGCATTTTTCGTTCTTACTTTTATAGTGATACTGTTGCTTGACTCTTGGAATGGGTATTTTAGATGAACTATGGACAATTAATAGAAATTGTTGAATTTTTTGAATTGCAGAAATTTCAAAAAGAATCTTTACGCGTCTAAAATAGTTTCTAATTTTCATAACAGATTGCGCGCTAGTGCATCGTAATGAGTAATATGTGAAGGTAATTCACATATTAAACAAAATGTTAACGCGAGTTTCAATCCCGGTTCATGGCTGTCGGGAATCGAGGGTGTTACCTACTCGTCCACCGGCTTTTATAGAACAGTTTCCTTGTTCCAAAATCACTTTATTAGGTACCGCTCAAAAAGAACAACCTAGTTTATGATATTTACAACAATGAATTCACATATTAAACAAAATGTTAACGCGGGATACAACCCCAGTTCATGACTGTCGGGAATCGAGGGTGTTACCTACTTGTCCACCTGAACATCTTGTTGTGAAAAGTCATGTGCAATATGCATTTTTATAATGCAAAAAGATGGTATGTAATACAGTCGTGAATCTATCTCTATAGGACACGGTACCTAGTAGCAGAAGAGCCAAAGTGTCTTTGAAATCTGGAATTTAGATAATAAGCATGAAGATGACATTTTAGCAAACGTACCATTTGAATATATATGCAATGATTTCACAATACGCAAAAGATGTACCATGCAATGGATACCAGCCCATATTGGAATAGAGGGCAATGAACAGGCTGATGGCCTAGCGAAGAAAGAACGAAAATATGTACTGGAAACCTGTTCAATAACACTGAAAGACGCAAAACTCATTACAAAAACCAAAATATTGTGAGCAGGGTGCATAGACCGATTTGTTCCATGGACAAGATAACCACCATTTCACTTTCTATCATTACAATCTAATTCTCTAATGTTGTCTTACCGGGTTTGTTGGTTTTTGACCGCTACGACCCGAGATCCCGCATAACGGGCCAACTGTCACTGAAACGTTGAGAAGAAAATAAATAAATTGTTGATGTTTAACCACAACTTCCAACAAACAAATGATCTTAAAAAAAAAAAAAAAAGAAAGAAAGAAGTAGAGACTAATGTTTTTTTTTTTTTTTTTTGCTTATCCCTAGTACACGTGGTACAGGCCATGATAATCATGGTGGGTAGAAGAAGGTGACTGCTTTTACTGTAAGTACACCACATGTCTACACATGTGAAAAGCAGTTCGACTTTGCACTTACAAATGTGCCAAAGCCCCGCTTGGTTACTTGTACTCGCTGGTGGGGTTGGACTTTTGCAAGAATCGGGGGTCAATGGATAATTTTTTTTTAATCAGAAAAAAGTGCCCAAAGCGGGAATAGAACCCGGGTCGTAGTGGTCGAAAACCAACGGTTTAGACCATCCTTCCACCGACCCCCGACTAATGTTTTAATAAAAGTGAAATGGGGCTGGCAAATATTTGGGGGAACATATCTAAAAACGGCCGCTATCTTGTGAAATATCTTTTTAAAGAATGCGTTCCTGGTAGGCATGCTGCCTCAGGTGTACGGGGGGGAACTTATATCGTTGTTTATTTTAGATATTAACTTATTGTTTGCCACGTTCCAGTAAGGTGGAATTTACCGTCGTATATAGTCTAGCCCTGCCTAGAAGTCCTCCTCTACGTGGGGAGTAGCAGCACAAGTAAGGGACTGCCCTGTAGTACGGTGTCGTGAGCCGCTACGGTAACTGTGAACAGGGAAATGTGGCTGACTAACGGGGCAATGCCCCATTCCATGAAGCAACAATCCAGAAGAGGACATCCATACGGCACCTCAGTTGGCCGGTAGTGTGATCAGGATGCATGGACCGATCTGTTCCATGGACAAGACACCTCAGTTGGCCGGTATTGTGATCAGGATGTATGGACCGATCTGTTCCATGGACAAGACACCTCAGTTGGCCGGTATTGTGATCAGGGTGCATGGACCGATCTGTTCCATGGACAAGACACCTCAGTTGGCCGGTAGTGTGATCAGGATGCATGGACCGATCTGTTCCATGGACAAGACACCTCAGTTGGCCGGTATTGTGATCAGGATGCATGGACAAGAAACCACCACCCATATAGCCTAGCTTCTGTTACATTTTTTTTTTTTTTTTTATAAATTAAATGATTAAAAACTATTGTAATAAAAATTCACACATCTCTACATGTGTAGAAATAATACATGCGGAGCACTTACAGTAAAAGCAAGTCTCTAACTACCCACCATGATTATCATGATACCATAATATGAGCGCATTCATTTCCGTTAATTCCTAGACACTATCGTTATTTCTATAAACAAGACATTTCATCCAATATAAAACGTGACAAAATCAAGTCGTGACACCATCTATTCTTAATAGCACAGTCAAACTGTGTTAAGTCACACATTTGTCAAAGTATGTAGGTGACCACAAGGTGACCTGTGTGTAACGACGCTAGCTAGCTCCCCAAGCTATCTAGGACGTATGCGGGAGGAATACCAACAAACAACAACACCACGGGGTCAACGCCCTCCACGAGGGGCGAGCGGTACGTAAACATGTTTGTGCAGACACCGCGGGACACCGGTCGCTAAACCGACTCCCGCTAAACTGACTCGCTAAAGTCCGGCAGTACACAATTTTTCTAAGCAAATGTTACACAAACACAAATTTGGATCAAATGTTGTTGTCATGTCCAATGAAGAGCCTCAGATATCGCCATACATCTCTATCACAGCAATGTTCTCTATCTTGGGTGTGTAAAGCTGCTGTTCTGGGTCAATTTTCTTTGTTGTTGAGTCCAATAAAGAGCCTCAGATGTCCCCGTACAAATTCTGGATAAGAATCGATTTTAACTATGATTACAACATGACTCACTTTTAGAGGCTCATGTCTGATGTATGGAGTGAATATCTCAATGTCTTCATCTTTACATGTTAAACTTTGACTCACTGACTTTACTATGTCTATATAGCCATGGATCTTATGTAAATACTCCTATGTAAATATAATGCTTAATGTCTGAATAAAGAGTTTGACATATGTAGATGACCAGACTTAAGTCTGGAAATCAGAATAAAATTGTTAACAAATATTTAGTCAACGTTTTCATGCTGACAATCCATGTATTTGAGAGCGAGTCTGAGAGCGATGTTTCTAACAATTGCTATGTAGGGAGGTAACCTAAGGCAAGGAAGGAAGGGTCTTAGTACACGGGAGGGGTTATTGAACGGCCTGGATCGATCATGATCTGGTCTAGGGGGAGGGGTGGAAGCTATCTCCTGTGGGGGCAGAGCGAACGTGTAGGCTCGTCTCTACGAACACCTGCACGAAACACGTGCAACCACGCTATACCGACGTAATCATTGTTCCTCTATTTTATCATTCCTTGTGTATACACGTGTGTATACAGGCTATGATAATGCATGGTAGGTAGTTAGCGACTATTTTTATTGTAAGTGCATTACATTCAACTCTAGGTGCACCACGGGTCTATTATACATGTAGAAAGCCTTTCGGCTTTTGCATTTAAAAGTGTAATAGACTTGTGGTACAGGCCATGATAATCATGGTGAGTTGTTAGTGAATGCGTCAACTCTGTGTGTATCACATGTCTATACATGTAAAAAGCAGTTCGACTTTTGCACTTACAAGTGTATACACTTATGGTACAGGATATGATAATCATGGTAGGTAGTTAGCAACTGCCTTTTTACTTTAGGTACACCACCTGTATACACATGTAAAAAGCAGTTCGACTTTTGCACTTACAAGTGTATACACTTATGGTACAGGATATGATAATCATGGTGGGTAGTTAGCAACTGCCTTTTTACTTTAGGTACACCACCTGTATACACATGTAAAAAGCAGTTCGACTTTTGCACTTACAAGTGTATACACTTATGGTACAGGATATGATAATCATGGTGGGTAGTTAGCAACTGCCTTTTTACTTTAGGTACACCACCTGTATACACATGTAAAAAGCAGTTCGACTTTTGCACTTACAAGTGTATACACTTATGGTACAGGATATGATAATCATGGTGGGTAGTTAGCAACTGCCTTTTTACTTTAGGTACACCACCTGTATACACATGTAAAAAGCAGTTCGACTTTTGCACTTACAAGTGTATACACTTATGGTACAGGATATGATAATCATGGTAGGTAGTTAGCAACTGCCTTTTTACTTTAGGTACACCACCTGTATACACATGTAAAAAGCAGTTCGACTTTTGCACTTACAAGTGTATACACTTATGGTACAGGATATGATAATCATGGTGGGTAGTTAGCAACTGCCTTTTTACTTTAGGTACACCACCTGTATACACATGTAAAAAGCAGTTCGACTTTTGCACTTACAAGTGTATACACTTATGGTACAGGATATGATAATCATGGTAGGTAGTTAGCAACTGCCTTTTTACTTTAGGTACACCACCTGTATACACATGTAAAAAGCAGTTCGACTTTTGCACTTACAAGTGTATACACTTATGGTACAGGATATGATAATCATGGTAGGTAGTTAGCAACTGCCTTTTTACTTTAGGTACACCACCTGTATACACATGTAAAAAGCAGTTCGACTTTTTCACTTACAAGTGTGCCAGAACCCCATTTGGTTACTTGTACTGGCTGTTGAAGTTGGACTTTTGCAAAGATACGATGCCATTAAAGCAACTTTTTTATTATTTAGAAAAAGAAAAGTGCCCAAAGCGGGATTCGATCTTGGATCGTGGTTCCCGAAAATAGCCACCTATCCCCAGTATGATGAAAACAAGCCGACCGACCGCCATGTTTGGTGCTATCAGAACCTTGAGAGAAGCTCCAAGAGACAAACTAGAGATAACCCGTTACGACAAGACACATTTCTATAAATAGGCTTTGATAAAAACCATGTTGATGAAAACAACAACAACAATCTAATGTATATTATTGCATTTATATAAAAGCTTTTTTTTTTTTTAATTATCAATTAGCAAAATTCGAACCTATTATAGACACGTATGATTATTTTTTATAAATAAACAATTTCTACTGTCCTTACTACAATGGAAAAATTAATGGGAGGGCCTGGCTCATCAGTGGTGAACCCTTTGGCGAAACCGCTGGGAAGGTTCACCACTAATGAGCCAGGCCCTCCCATTAATTTTTCCATTGTAGTAAGGACAGTAGTAATTGTTTATTATTTAAAAAGAATCATACGTGTTTATAATAGTTTCGAATTTTGTAAACAGATGGCTCGCTAATGTATCATAAAAAAAATTATCCTAGGAGATTTATATATATTTTTTAAATCGACGATTTATTCCGATAGATGGCGCTATTCAATCAATCAAAAATTAAGTCTTGAGAACAGGCATCGATAATACGACAGTGAGAAGGCGTGTTGACCACAACTGAAGAAGGGTCGTGTTGTTTCCCACGTGTCTATAAATGAGCGTCGTCCACCAAAAATAACGTCCTGAGATAGTGTAGGCGGTGATGAGCCAACTCCCCCACGCAGCAAGCTCCCCCGCCGTCAGACTAAAAATGCCCCGGAAATGTAGAGGTCAACTTTGAAGGAAGGAAACGGCGAATTTTTTTTATCCTCGTCGTTTCTGACGTTAGATAGCCGCGATGACCTAGGTGTTGTTAGGCGGAGAAAAACGGTTGTTGTTGTGTCCAATGCCTCAGATGTCTCCGTACATCTCTATCACAGCAATGTTCTCTATCTTGGGTGTGTAAAGCTGCTGTTCTGGGTCAATTTTCTGTTGTTGTTGTGTCCAATGAAGAGCCTCAGATGTCTCCGTACATCTCTATCACAGCAATGTTCTCTATCTTGGGTGTGTAAAGCTGCTGTTCTGGGTCAATTTTCTGTTGTTGTTGTGTCCAATGAAGAGCCTCAGATGTCTCCGTACATCTCTATCACAGCAATGTTCTCTATCTTGGGTGTGTAAAGCTGCTGTTCTGGGTCAATTTTCTGTTGTTGTTGTTGTGTCCAATGAAGAGCCTCAGATGTCTCCGTACATCTCTATCACAGCAATGTTCTCTATCTTGGGTGTGTAAAGCTGCTGTTCTGGCTCAATTTTCTGTTGTTGTTGTGTCCAATGAAGATCCTCAGATGTCTCCGTATATCTCTATCACAGCAATGTTCTCTATCTTGGGTGTGTAAAGCTGCTGTTCTGGGTCAATTATTTGTTGTTGTTGTGTCCAATGAAGATCCTCAGATGTCTCCATACATCTCTATCACAGCAATGTTCTCTATCTTGGGTGTGTAAAGCTGCTGTTCTGGGTCAATTTTCTGTTGTTGTTGTGTCCAATGAAGAGCCTCAGATGTCTCCGTACATCTCTATCACAGCAATGTTCTCTATCTTGGGTGTGTAAAGCTGCTGTTCTGGGTCAATTTTCTGTTGTTGTTGTGTCCAATGAAGAGCTTCAGATAACTCCGTACATCTCTATCACATCAATGTTCTCTATCTTGGGTGTGTAAAGCTGCTGTTCTGGGTCAATTTTTTGTTGTTGTTGTGTCCAATGAAGAGCCTCAGATGTCTCCGTATATCTCTATCACAGTAATGTTCTCTATCTTGGGTGTGTAAAGCTGCTGTTCTGGGTCAATTTTCTGTTGTTGTTGTGTCCAATGAAGAACCTCAGATATCTCCGTACATCTCTATCACAGCAATGTTCTCATCTTGGGTGCGTAAAGCTGCTGTGTCAATTTTCAGTAAGGCTGCGACCATTGCTGGACATGAGAATATGTGGGTAGTTCCACACCAGGACAAGAAATACGGTCAGAGGGGAGAATAACAGACCCTGACCCACAAAACGCCCAGAATGTCCCACCCTCCCTCATTGCTAACCACATCAACTTGAATGCCCTCCTAAACACACATTACTCAAACTCGACAAGACCGTTCTTAAAAAAAAAAAAAGAAAGAAAAAGTTCACGCAATCGCTATTTTTCTCTCTGAAAACACCGACAATTGACCTGGTTTATCTTACACGTCTGTAGTGGTCGCAGTGGTACAGCCTACTCCACGCTGACGAGCGCCAAAAAGCGTGAAACACGTTCGTGGATGGCTTTTCTTGATTTATCAAGAAATTGGGTTGGCCAAATATCAGGGAAGAGGTTAAAACAATGTTTAGTTGATTTCTGTTCCACCAGATGGCGCTCTGCCTTCTGTAAAGCACATGTGCTCCTGGTCAGGATATGTCTACTTTGTTTTTAATTTTGTTTAAAATGTATATAATAGATGGTTTTATCGCCCAATAAGCTTGTAAGACGCCCGTGGCTCACGTCAAAATTGAAAATTCTAAAATATTTTATCGACACTCTTAGTTAATTATTACAAAAAAATTAATGATAATTTACAATTTCGTGATAAACACAAGGTAATAAGACCAAATAAATAAATAGTGTGTGACGTTTCGGTAACAGTATTGTTACCATCTTCAGACAAAAGTACTGGGAATCTTCTTCCATATTGTCACACAGAATGTGGTACTCGGTAAACCATGTCGTATCATCGTGACGTCATCATTTTATTTGTAGTTTGTTTGTTAAATAAAAGAAGTAAGAGTCGGTGGACAAGTGGGTAACACCCTCGATTCCTGACAGACGTGAATCGGGATTGAATCCCTAATTCGACATTTTGTTTAATATGTGAATAACCTTCACATTCATTGTTGTAAATATCATAAACTAGGTTATTCTTGTTGAGCGGTACCTAATAAAGTGATTTTGGAAATTGGAACAAGATGTTCTATAGAAGTCGGTAGACGAGTGGGATAACACCCTCGATTCCCGACAGTCATGAACCGGGATCGAATCCCGCGTTAACATTTTGTTTAATATGTGAATTCACTGTTGTAAATATCATAAACTAGGTTGCACTTTTTGAGCGGTACCTAATAAAGTGATTTTGGAAATTGGAACAAGATGTTCCATAGAAGTCGGTGGACAAGTGGGTAACACTCTCGATTCCCGACAGTCATGAACCGGAATCGAATCCCGCGTTAACATTTTGTTTAATATGTGAATAACCTTCACATATTATTCATTGTTGTAAATATCATAAACTAGGTTGTTCTTTTTAAGCGGTACCTAGTAAAGTGATTTTGTGGAACAAGGAATTTGTTTATATCTCTCTCACGCGGTTGTTTGGAGATATCCGACAAAATTTGTAAACTCATGTTGGAATAAAATTTGATGACTACCCGCTTTGGTCTTGTTTACAATACAGCAATGGATCTGTCTACAGTCAAAACTGTCGTATAGGAAGACGTAACCATATAACGGCTCTATATGTAATTCTACAATCCTCAAAGCTTATGTCCATAGTTTAGTTGAATACCACAACCAAGATTCCACTCTACAATGTCGGGTATACAAGCAGAATGATCCAATACAGTATTAAAGCTCTAAAAAAGCGTTCTGGTAGATTAAACTGTCGAAACTCCAAGAGGGTTCCCTACTGATAAACCAAACCCTCTTAATATTTTCCATCACAGTAAGGACAGTAGAAATTTGTTTTATTAGGGGAAAAATTGGTGTTTAGTGATTTTATTACGTAAGTTCACGGACAAAACTTATAGAAATTGTATATTTTAGCATGTATATCGGGATTGAGACAATAACTCTGAAAGATACACTCGTGGACAAAACTTAAGGAAGTTGTACCTTTTAGCATGTATATCGGGATTCAGACAATAACTCTGAAAGATACACTCATGGACAATACTTAAGGAAGTTGTACCTTTTAGCATGTACATCGGGATTCAGACAATAACTCTGAAAGATACACTCATGGACAAAACTTAAGGAAGTTGTATCTTTTAGAATGTATATCGGGAATCAGACAAAAACTCTGAAAGATACACTCATGGACAAAACTTAAAGTTGTACCTTTTAGCATGTATATCGGGATTCAGACAATATCTCTGAAAGATACACTCATAGACAAAACTTAAGGAAGTTGTACCTTTTAGCATCTATATCGGGATTCAGACAATAACTATGAAATATACACTCATGGACAAAACTTAAGGAAGTTGTACCTTTTAGCATGTATATCGGGATTCAGACAATAACTCTGAAAGATACACTCGTGGACAAAACTTAAGGAAGTTGTACCTTTTAGCATCTATATCGGGATTCAGACAATAACTCTGAAAGATACACTCGTGGACAAAACTTAAGGAAGTTGTACCTTTTAGCATGTATATCGGGATTCAGACAATAACTCTGAAAGATACACTCATGGACAATACTTAAGGAAGTTGTACCTTTTAGCATGTATATCGGGATTCAGACAATAACTCTGAAAGATACACTCATGGACAAAACTTAAGGAAGTTGTATCTTTTAGAATGTATATCGGGAATCAGACAATAACTCTGAAAGATACACTCATGGACAAAACTTAAAGTTGTACCTTTTAGCATGTATATCGGGATTCAGACAATATCTCTGAAAGATACACTCATGGACAAAACTTAAGGAAGTTGTACCTTTTAGCATCTATATCGGGATTCAGACAATAACTATGAAATATACACTCATGGACAAAACTTAAGGAAGTTGTACCTTTTAGCATGTATATCAGGATTCAGACAATAACTCTGAAAGATACGAGGTGTGTTCAAAAAGTATCGCGAATTTTGAATTTTCGCGGGTTACGTATATTCGAATTTCGATCTTTTTTGTGGCTTTATGCCGACAAGCTCGGCCATTTTGAATGCTCACTTAATTGTTGACAGCTGCTTTGCTTGCAGGTGTTTTGGATCGTCTTCGATTTTTACCTATTAAAAAAAATGGATCAAAGAACCTGTATCAAATTTTGTGTGAAAAACGAAATTAAGTGCGCGGATGCATTCCGAATGTTGACTGTGGCATACGGAGAAGCTACCTTGGACCGAAGCAACGTTTATCGGTGGTACAAAATGTTTTTAGAAGGCCGAGAAGATGTGAACGAAGAAGAGCGTGCCGGACGCCCGAGCACTTCAACAACAGACGAAAAAATTAATGAAGTGGAGAAAATGATATTGGCCAATCGTCGAATCACCGTTAGAGAAGTTGCTGAGGACCTAAACATATCGATTGGCTCGTGCCATTCGATTTTTATCAATGATTCGGGCATGAGACGGGTCGCCGCGAAATTCGTACCAAAATTGCTCAATTGCGACCAAAAATAGCTTCGCATGAACATTGCTAATGAGATGTTGGACTCTGTCCGCGCGACCTAAATTTGCTCCAGAGGGTCATAACTGGTGACGAAGCGTGGGTTTATGGTTATAACGTGGAAACCAAAGCTCAATCATCTCAATGGAAGCTGCCGCACGAACCAAGACCGAAAAAAAGCGCGCCAAGTTCGGTCGAATGTGAAAGTTTTGCTGACAGTTTTCTTCGATTGCAGGGGCGTGGTGCATCATGATTTCTTGCCACAGGGTAGAACGGTCAATGAGGAATATTACCTGCAAGTTATGCGCAATTTGCGCGAAGCAATCCGCCAGAAACGCCCGGATTTGTGGAATAACAAAATTGGTTTTTACACCACGATAACGCCCCTGCTCACACATCGTTGCTTGTGCGCGACTTTTTGGCCAAAAACAACACACTAATGATGCCGCAGCCACCGTATTCCCCAGATCTGGCCCCCTGTGACTTTTTCTTGTTCCCTAAACTGAAGAGGCCCATGAAAGGACGACGTTACGCTACGCTTGACGAGATAAAGACGGCATCGAAGGAGGAGCCGAAAAAGATTTTTAAAAATGATTTTTTGAAGTGCTTCGAAGATCGGAAAAACCGTTGGCACAAGTGTATAATATCTCATGGGGATTACTTTGAAGGGGACAAAATAGGTATTAATGAATAAATAAATAATTTTTGAGAAAAAACACAAGAGTCGCGATACCTTTTGAACACACCTCGTACACTCATGGACAAAACTTAAGGAAGCTATACCTTTTAGCATGTATATCGGGATTCAGACAATAACTCTGAAAGATACACTCATGGACAAAACTTAAGGAAGTTGTACCTTTTAGCATGTATATCGGGATTCAGAAAATTACTCTGAAAGATACACTCATGGACAAAACTTAAGGAAGTTGTACCTTTTAGCATGTATATCGGGATTCAGACAATAACTCTGAAAGATACACTCATGGACAATACTTAAGGAAGATGTACCTTTTAGCATGTATATCGGGATTCAGACAATAACTCTGAAAGATACACTCATGGACAAAACTTAAGGAAGTTGTACCTTTTAGCATGTATATAGGGATTCAGACAATAACTCTGAAAGATACACTCATGGGCAAAACTTAAGGTAGTTGTACCTTTTAGCATGTATATCGGGATTGAGACAATAACTCTGAAAGATACATTCAGGGACAAAACTTAAGGTAGTTGTAACTTTTAGCATGTATATCGGGATTGAGACAATAACTCTGAAAGATACACTCATGGACAAAACTTAAGGTAGTTGTAACTTTTAGCATGTATATCGGGATTGAGACAATAACTCTGAAAGATACACTCATGGACAAAACTTAAGGTAGTTGTAACTTTTAGCATGTATATCGGGATTCAGACAATAACTCTGAAAGATATTACAGTGACCTTTATTGAAGACACGAGATAACCAAGTGTAAACAACCTCTGTTTCCTTCAAAAATATAGACGACCGTCAAAGAATTTCCAATTCCTTAAGTTTTATCCGTGTGTTTATAAAGATTTTATATTTAAAGGGATTATAAGTAGAAACACAAGTCATGGAGAAGAGATTCGTTATATAAGAAAACGATTGTACAAGTTTTCAGGCAAGATTCTACAGGTCTGTACATCTTGCCTTAAAACTTGTACCATTGTCCTCTTATAAAAAGAATCTCTTCTCCCTGACTTGTGTTTCTACTTCTATAGCGAATAGGAAGTATATCATCGTCGTAATTTAACTGACTTCTTAACTCCGCCTTTGCCAGTCCCAAGCTCGAATGAAAAAGAAGGAGGAGCAGTAACAAGCTCACTAAAAAACCTGGGCTCAGCTGGCCATGCTGATAGTACCCTGTAAGGTCTCCAGGGATACAGGATGAGCAGCTTTTGTACCTCATGTCAAAGGCGGCCAATTCTTTTGGAGCTAAGTCAGTGGCTTGCTACTGAGTATTGCTCCCACTCTTAATGACATTCTACTTCACCCAGTCATGATGGTTGTCAAACAGACACCATCAAGGGTCACAACTTGATACCCCGATATGATTGAGTGGAGATAAGAAAGAAGAAGAACTGGCTTCTTTCGAATCCTTTCCTATGGACTAGGAGTACTTCAGTGGTCAATAATTGTTGCTAGCTGTGGTAAGCTTGAATGTAACCACGTGGTATCAATAAGATGTCGTTATAGAACATTCTCGGCGTTACTGCGAGACTCCACGCGTGTCGCTAGATCGAGGGACGCCCACTTTGACGTGGGCCAACTTCTTCCCCCGCCGTCGCCTCTTCCAAACGACGTGTTTGGGATCACACGCCTCCAAACCTTGCGGTTTAAAAAAGAAATTCGGATTTAGGTTTCTCTATAGAATTACAGTTGTTAATAATGCACAATTTGAATTATAGATTATAACCATAAGGTAATAAGACCAAATCCAAATAAATAAATAGTGTGTGACGTTTCGGTAACAGCGTTGTTACCATATTCTGACAAAAGTACTGAATCTGATTGAGGTCTTTTTTGGAGGATTTGATACAATAGATGTTCAGGACTGGCTGGTTGGGATAGAATTACAGTAGAACAGTTTACAATAGGAAAGGAACCGCAGGTTTACATTTCTAGGAAGGAATAAAGGTTAACGGCGACAAGATTCTTATTAAAGAGGTATAAAACGAAATTTGTCAATTTTACCGCAAATGTTTCTTTTGAACGAAAAATCAAAATTTATTTTAAGGAGAAATTCGTTATTTCTATCCTTAGGGATAAGTATGATAGGATGAATTGCGAAGAGCAATGAGTAAACGGAACACTGGGAGTTCGATTCCCTTCCTTGAACACTTTATTTTTCCGTTTATCATTACCCTTCACAATTCATCCTTTCATACTTCATCCCTAAGGTTAGAAATAATCGTTATTTCTCCTTAAAATAAATTTCGATTTTTCATCAAAAGAAGCATTTGCGGTAAAATTGTCAAATTTCGTTCTACAATCAAAAGCCGCATTATATTGTATTATAAATAGATATAAGCGTGGCGAACTTTCTGATAATAACGTCTTTCAACAGTCTGTGATACGAATACAAGAAACTAGAGAAAAAATTATATACAGTAGAACAACCTCAACGAGAGGACACTCACGCTAGAGGGACACCTCTCTACAAAGGACAGTTTTCATCTGAAATTTTACCATTTTTACTATTTAGCAACTCAACGGTAAGAGGACACCTCTCTCTAAAGGACAATTTAGCTCTGTAACTAGGTGCTGTCCTTTACAGTGAGGTAGTTCTACTGTATTTAGCAACTCTCCAGTAAGAGGACATCTCTCCCTAAAGGACACTCTGTAAATAGGTGTTATCCTTTACAGAGAGGTAGTTCTACTGTATAAATTTAATAATTTACATAAGTCGAACTGCTTTTCACATGTGTAGACATGTGGTGCACTTACAGTAAAAGCAGTCGCCTACTTCTACCCACCATGATTATCATGGCCTGTACCACGTGTACTAGGGATAAGCCAAAAAAAAAAAACATAAGTGGAAATATTTTACAAATTTGTTGAATATTATTTGCATTTGTTTGATGAAAATAAATATGCATACATTTGTTGTGGAGCTTATATCACTTTAATAAATAATCTCGTCGCCAGTTAGCTTTCATTCCTTCTTAGAGTAGAACAGTTTCTATAAAACATCGCCCACTCGAGCCGACAGCTGACCCAGCCCTCGCGTCGGCATACGGGACCATTCTCGGCCTCGAGGGGTGTGGTGGGGGCGTGAAAACTCCCCCTTATTGTCTGGAGGACTCTTTGGAGGAACATCCTGGCCGCTGCCCAATTTCCTAAATAGTATCCTTTCCCCTCTTCCCTATTTTTTCTTTTGTTCTAGTTTCATTGTTTACTACCATTGTACGATATCACTTAGATTTGCATATAATCTCTGGAATCTTTTTTACATATTGGTAACTCTGTTGCATATAATCTATGCAATAGTCAGTAGGTATATATTTGCATATAATCTCTGTACTCCATTTTACATATTGGTAACTATGTTGCATATAATCTATACTAAACAGTCGTAGTATGTTTATATTTGCATATAATCTATAGAACCTTTTTACATATTGGTAACTGTTGCATATCCCTATATCTATAAAAATGAATCCAAAATCGATGTTTGCTATCGCGTTGCGCAAAATCTACAGAATAATGTCTACATTAAAATGTAAAAACCTACAAAATATAAACCTATAAAAATCTACATTCGCATGTAGGTGGCTGAATATTTCGTTTAAACATATAGGCTATTAATAAAACTAAAGAGGTTTATGTGCTTTTTTTTTTTTATGTAAAACCAAAATGCGTTAGTTCCGGCCTTTTACCGCTTGCCGCTGCACTGGTCGCGACGATAAATGTATTTGATTGGTTAATAATTTTACACGCTGTTTGTAATGGAATTGGTGTAATCTTAACACAAGGGGATAGAAAACAACAACACTCTCTATAAACAGCTGGAGGAACATGGAATCATGGAATTGGTGTAATCTCTACACAAGGGGATAAGAAACAACAACAACACTGTCTATAAACAGCTGGAGGAGCATGGACTCATGGAATTGGTGTAATCTTTACACAAGGGGATAAGAAACAACAGCAACACTGTCTATAAACAGCTGGAGGAGCATGGACTCATGGAATTGGTGTAATCTTTACACAAGGGGATAAGAAACAACAACAACACTGTCTATAAACAGCTGGAGAAGAATGGACTCAGTGAATTGGTGTAATCTTTACACAAGGGGATAAGACACAACAACAACATTGTCTATAAACAGCTGGAGAAGCCATGGACTCATGGAATTGGTGTAATCTTTACACAAGGGGATAAGAAACAACAACAACACTGTCTATAAACAGCTGGAGAAGCATGGACTCATGGAATTGGTGTAATTTTTAAAAAGGGGATAAGAAACAACAACAACATTGTCTATAAACAGCTGGAGAAGCATGAACTCATGGAATTGGTGTAATCTTTACACAAGGGGATGTGTTGAACAAAATTGCCTGTCTCCTTAAAAAAAAAAAAGACGACCGGCGACATTAAAGACTTTAAAATTCCTTACATTTTGTCCATGAGTGTATATGCAATATCAGGTTATAACAATCAGCTTGAATGTTTGTAGTTTGCGCTCCAAGGTGTACTTGCACAATTACAGCAATACAAATTTGTTGGAAAAAAATAAAATATTGCTTGGAAGTATTCAAACATAAATCCTAGCCGTGTAATACAAGACATTTGTGGGACAAGCATTGCTATGGAGGGGATCCTAAAATCTTCCACTTGAAGAGCTAACATCAACATCACTACAACATCATTCCATATAGCTTGGATACGTAACTCAGATACGTAAACTCCGCCTTTTCCGGTCTCAAGCCTGGATGGAGGAGGGGGGAGCAGTAACAAGCTCACTAAACAACCTGGGCTCAGCTGGCCCGGCTGATAGAACCCTGTAAGGACTCCAGGGATACAGGATGAGCAGCGTTTGTACTCCATGTTAGGAGTGGCTGTACGTGGTGTCTGTTCCTCATGTCAGAGACGGCCATTTTTTTGGAGCTAAGTCAGTGGCCTGCTACTGAGTAGTGCTCCCAGTCTTAATGACAAACACATTCTACTGTAAGGACTCCAGGGATACAGGATGTACTCCATGTTGGCTGTACATGTTCCTCATGTCAAACATATTGGAGCTAAGTCAGTGGCCTGCTACTGAGTAATGCTCCCAGTCTTAATGACAAACACATTCTACTGTAAGGACTCCAGGGATACAGGATGTACTCCATGTTGGCTGTACATGTTCCTCATGTCAGACATATTGGAGCTTAGTCAGTGGCCTGCTACTGAGTAGTGCTCCCTGTCTTAATGACAAACACATTCTACTGTAAGGACTCCAGGGATACAGGATGTACTCCATGTTGGCTGTACATGTTCCTCATGTCAGACATATTGGAGCTAAGTCAGTGGCCTGCTACTGAGTCCCAGTCTTAATGACAAATACATTCTACTGTAAGGACTCCAAGGATACAGGATGTACTCCATGTTGGCTGTACATGTTCCTCATGTCAGACATATTAGAGCTAAGTCAGTGGCCTGCTACTGAGTAGTGCTCCCTGTCTTAATGACAAACACATTCTACTGTAAGGACTCCAGGGATACAGGATGTACTCCATGTTGGCTGTACATGTTCCTCATGTCAGACATATTGGAGCTAAGTCAGTGGCCTGCCACTGAGTAGTGCTCCCAGTCTTAATGACAAACACATTCTACTGTAAGGACTCCAGGGATACAGGATGTACTCCATGTTGACTGTACATGTTCCTCATGTCAGACATATTGGAGCTAAGTCAGTGGCCTGCTACTGAGTCCTCTGTCTTAATGACAAACACATTCTACTGTAAGGGACTCCAGGGATACAGGATGTACTCCATGTTGGCTGTACATGTTCCTCATGTCAGACATATTGGAGCTAAGTCAGTGGCCTGCTACTGAGTCCCAGTCTTAATGACAAACACATTCTACTGTAAGGACTCCAGGGATACAGGATGTACTCCATGTTGGCTGTACATGTTCCTCATGTCAGACATATTGGAGCTAAGTCAGTGGCCTGCTACTGAGTCTCTGTCTTAATGACAAGCACATTCTACCGTAAGGACTCCAGGGATACAGGATGTACTCCATGTTGGCTGTACATGTTCCTCATGTCAAACATATTGGAGCTAAGTCAGTGGCCTGCCACTGAGTAGTGCTCCCAGTCTTAATGACAAACACATTCTACTGTAAGGACTCCAGGGATACAGGATGTACTCCATGTTGGCTGTACATGTTCCTCATGTCAGACATATTAGAGCTAAGTCAGTGGCCCTGCTACTGAGTAGTGCTCCAGTCTTAATGACAAACACATTCTACTGTAAGGACTCCAGGGATATAGGATGTACTCCATGTTGGCTTTACATGTTCCTCATGTCAAGACATATTGGAGCTAAGTCAGTGGCCTGCTACTGAGTAGTGCTCCCAGTCTTAATGACAAAGGCAGACGCATTATACTTCACCCAGTCATGATTGAGATTGATACCCTGATATGAAGATAAGAAAGAAGAAGGATACGTGAGCTGGCATGTTCAAGCCCCTACTGACTATACTAATCTTGCTGAGCCAACCTATTGCAATATTTAAGTAAAAAAGTTAAAACCTTTGATTAGGTACAATTTGGATTATATTTTATTAGAAATTAACACAGACAAGCTGAGTTTTCGTCTCCTTAGTTTAAAGCTATGAAAGATTACACACTGGGTAGGTTGTGACACTACTAGGTTCTATACAAGATGAAAGTTCTCAGCCTGACCCAGAGATGATGTTCCAATCGAGTAGGTTTCCTCCCTGTGTGCGCATGTCATTAGTTTCGACTAAGTTCAACTTGTTTGCTCAAGAAGTTCATCTAAATGAGTCTTTGCAGAACATGTCTTGCACATATTTTGTTAAAATGGATAAACTATAATATCTTGCAGTTATTAAATTCTTTGTTTTGGATGGATTAACACCTAAAGTATTTTTGCCTTCTGCCTTTGCTGGTCCAGGTCCCGGATGAAAAAGAAGGAGGGGGAGCAGTAACAAGCTCACTATGAAACACTGGGCTCAGCTGGCCATGCTGATAGTACCCTGTAAGGTCTCCAGGGATACAGGATGAGCAGTGTTTGTACTCCATGTTAGGAGCGGCTGTACATGGTGTCTGTTCCTCATGTCAGAGGCGGCCATTTCTTTTGGAGCTAAGTCAGTGGCCTGCTACTTAGTTAGTGCTCCCTGTCTTAATGAGATTCTACTTCACCCAGTCATGATGGTTGTTAAACAGACACCATCAAGGGTTACAACTTGATACCCTAATATGATTGAGTGGAGATAAGAAAGAAGAAAGAAGCATTTTTATCCGAAGTTGACAAAAAGGAACTCTGCTCATTCAATTTCAACTATTAAAGAGTAGGAAGCTGAATTTAAACGTGGTCGCTGGTCTCACGAAGATGACTCGTGTGAAGGACAACCAAAAACTGTAACCATACTTTAAATTATAGAAAAGCTGCACAATATTGTGTTGGACGATTGGCAAGTAGAGGTGCGTGAAATAGCTGAGGCCGTGAGAATATTGGAAGGTGTGCGGAATATCTTGCATGAAGGAATTAGGGATGTGAAAGCTCCGTGTGAGGTGGGTTCCACATTTCCTTAATACAGATAAGGTACAATTTGGATTATAGATTATAAACACAAGGTAATATGACCAAATCTAATGATAAGGCACAATTTGGATTATAGATTATAAACACAAGGTAATAAAACCAAATCCAAATAAAGTGTGTGACGTTTAGGTAACAGCGTTGTTACCATCTTCAGACAAAGGGGATGTAGCTCAGATGGTAGAGCGCTCACTTAGCATGTGAGAGGTACTAGGATTGATACCCAGGATCTCCATCTTTTTCATTCAGTACTTTATCTGAAGATGGTAACAACGTTATTACCGAAATGTCACACACTATTTATTTATTTGGATTTGGTCTTATTACCTTGTGTTTGTTTAATACAGTTCAACAACATTCACAGCAATGTTTGAACCTATTTAAGAGGGATCCAACTCATTTTTGAACCGATTTGTCACCATGGATGAGACATGGGTCCATCACTATACGCCAGACACCAAACAGCAGTCAAAGCAGTGTGCAGAAGCCGGTGGTTCAGCGCCAAAGAAGGTGAAGTCGATCGCATCTGCCAGAAAGGACATGGCCAGTGTCTTTTGGATGTCAAAAATATCCTGTTAATTGATTACCTTGTAAAAGGCAGAACTATTACATGTGGACCCCAGGAGGAGCTCTGAACATCAGAAATAGACAGCATCAAACAACACTAATAAGATTTAGAACAGGCCATCTCAAGCCATTGAAGATAGAAGATAACAACAAAATCTACCCCACTTGCCCAAAATGTAGCTTGGCACCTGTAGCTCCAGAACACATTTTGGCTTGCATTAGATGTACTTAACAGGACCTTTGGGAGAGGCCGCTGCTTATCATAAAACAGCCTCGAGGAACATGGACTCATGGAATTTGAGTAATCTTTACACAAGGGGATAAGAAACAACAACAGAACTATTGCAGGTGAATATTATTCTAACTTTCTTGACCATCTGATGTAAAAATTTGTGATAAGAGGTCTGGCTTGGGGAAGAATAAAAATTAACTTTCAACCAGAACAACGCACCCTGCTCACAAAAAGTGTTTTGGCAATGAAAAAACTGTGAAATTTGAAGTACAATTTGTTCGACCATCTTCCCTAATCTCCTGATTTGACACCTTTCTACCTACACACCTAAAGAAATATGTTTCTTGAAAGCGTTTTGCGTCCAATGAAGAAGTTGAGGAGAGCTGTAGATGAATATTTTAATAGACTTCCAGACTCTCATTTCTGGGAAGGAATACTGATATTGGAGAAACTCAGAACCAAGTGTGTTGAAGTCAAGGAAGATTATGTAGAAAAATCAAAATGATAAAAGCATTATTTGGAGTTATAGATTATAGCTACAAGAAAATAAGACCTTATCCAAAGTAATTTAAAGTGTGGTGACGTGTTCAGCATGTTACCATCATCAGACAAAATAATATGTAAATACTAAAAAGAATTATTTTGTCTGATTATGTAACAACGCTGTTACCGAAATGTCACACACTATTAAATTATTTGGATCAGGTCTTATTACCTTGTATCTAAGAAAAATTAAATATTTTTTATATATTAACTAAAAATAAAGATTCTTCATTGTCTTCTTCTTTCTTATCTCCATTCAATCATATTAGGGTATCAAGTTGTGACCCTTGAGTGGTGTCTGTTTGACAACCATCATGACTGGGTGAAGTAGAATCTCATTAAGACTGGGAGCACTACTCAGTAGCAGGCCACTGACTTAGCTCCAAAAGAAATGGCCGCCTCTGACATGAGGAACAGACACCATGTACAGCCGCTCCTAACATGGAGTACAAACACTGCTCATCCTGTATCCCTGGAGACCTTACAGGGTACTATCAGCATGGCCAGCTGAGCCCAGTGAGGCTTGTTACTGCCTCCCCTCCTCTATCCGGGCTTGGGACCGGCAAAGGTGGAGTTAAAGTCTGGAAGTCAAAGATTCCTGTTTCCTTGAGAATACCGAATGGATGACATCCTAGGAGTAATATGGCCACCCAGACCTTTCGGTCCATAAGCCGATCCTTTTTCTCTAGCCACCGTACCAAAGAAATGATGCATTCTCCATGCACCGAGCGGCCAATTGTTTGGCCCCTCGTGCCCGCCTTTATGGTCTGGCTTCATGGGGTCAACCAATCAACCCACAGGCTTCTCCGAGAGTTCATGGCCAGGTTGCTGTCCGATCCCTCCCGTTCGGAATTGGTTTAACCCGTCCTACGCTCCAATAGGTCACTGCTCATCCTGTATCCCTGGAGTTCTTACAGGGTACTATGGCCAGCTGCCTTATCCTGGTAAAAGAACTAAGCAAGAGTGACAAACATCACACAGTGAGAATGTGTAAACCATCTCAGTGCCATTTGACCTCCCAGCTGACATTTGATCCTGCAGAGGTCTGTCTTCTTTTATCCTCTTTGCAGCCATCCTTCTGTTCTTTTCTCCATCTTTAAATATCCCTCACTTATCCTCCAACTATACAAGGTAATTCACACAAGGTAATAAGACCAAATTCAAATAAATAAATAGTGTGTGACGTTTCAGCAACAGCATTGTTACCATCATCAGACAAAAGAATACTTAATACTAAAAAGAATTATTTTGTCTGATGATGGTAACAACGCTGTTGCTGAAACATCACACACTATTTATTTATTTGGATTTGGTCTTATTACCTTGTGTTTATAATCTATAATCCAAATTGTGCCTTATCACTAGGTAATTCAATAACATAATCCCTTGTCAAAATACGAAACTATTATAGACACGTATGATTCTTTTAAAAATAAATAATTTCTACTGCCCTTACTGTAATGGAAAAAATTAATGATAGATTAAACTGGGGAAACTGCTGGGAGGGTTCACCACTGATTAGCCAGGCCCTCCCTCCCAATATATTTTTCCATTGCAGTAAGGGCAGTAGAAATTGTACGCGTCTATAATAGTTTCGTATTTTGATAACAGATGGCGCGCTAGTGTATCATAATACAATCCCTTGTATCAATATAAAGCTAAACACATCAGACTTCCAGGAAAACTTTCTTTTTTGAATTATAGATACAAGAAAATACATATAAAATGAAAGGATTTAAAAGCACAATTGTTTCTTTTATACATAATAACAAACTTCTACTGTCCTTACTGCGATAAAAAATATATTGGGAAGGCTTGGTTCATCAGTGGTGAACCCTCCCAGCGGTTTCGCCAATTTAATCTACCAGACCGCTTCTGATGAGCCAAGCCCTCCCAATATATTTTTTCATCGCAGTAAGGACAGTAGAAGTTTGTATTACGTATAAAAGAAACAATCGTGCTTTTAAATCCTTTCATTTTATATGTATAGATGGCGCATTATTGCTTTGTGTTAAGAAAATATATACACTTGAACCTGTCTATAGCGCCCCCTCTAAATAGTGCTTTCCAGTTGGTCTCAAGGACCACGCCATCACCATCTCCTCAGCGGCGAAGTACGCGATCTACGTGTTCTCTGTAGATCACCAAATACGTGGTGTTGCTGGACTGGTGATTCTCCACCAAACTCTGCAGCGGTGGTAGAGACGTCATATTCATCGTACATAGTGTATTATAATGCATATTATCTTTTTTTAAATAGTGCAGACTGTGTACTTTGAATGTATTGACAAGATGTCAATAAAATTATTTGAATTGTCTAAATAGTGCTTCCCTCTCTATAGCGCCCGATTTTAAATACGTAGTACCGCCAAATTATATTGACAAACATTTTCAGTTTTTTTCTGATCAATTTTTAGCAGGAAGAATGTTGTTTTCGTTTTTAGTGAACAAATCTTTTACGTCATTGGACGAATGTGGCCATGTCTGTATATAAGAGGGGACTAAGGGAATGCGAGGGGGGGCCCAGAGCGTGGAGAATTGGTGTGGAGACGTTTAAAGTATTTTTCTGCGTGGTTTTTCCGTGTCTGGGGATCCCTTCGCATCCTGGTGTGACCCCGGTCCGATCCCTACCAACGCTACAATAAAGATAAGCACTGTTTTGTTTTTATTTTACCAATCGCGAGTTTTATTGACTTCCTTCTTGTTGTTGGTGTTGTACTCTTGAGTGTACGCTTTTCTGTGTATTAAGTTACATTTACTTTAGGCCCTAGTATATTCCATTTTTGTGTGATAACCCGTAATAGTAACTTTTGTCAGTACGATGCGATTTACATTAAAAGTGACCTGTCTATAGCATCCCCTCTCTATAGCACCCTATTTTGGTGAGTCCCAAGAAGGGACGCTATAGACAGGTTTAACTGTACATTAAAAGTGACCTGTCTATAGCACCCCCCTCTATAGCACCCTATTTTGGTGAGTCCCAAGAAGGGACGCTATAGACAGGTTTAGCTGTACATTAAAAGTGACTGTCTATAGCACCCTATTTTGGTGAGTCCCAAGAGGGGGCACTATAGACAGGTTTAACTGTACATTAAAAGTGACCTGTCTATAGCACCCTATTTTGGTGAGTCCCAAGAGGGGGCACTATAGACAGGTTTAACTGTACATTAAAAGTGACCTGTCTATAGCACCCCTCTCTATAGCACCCTATTTTGGTGAGTCCCAAGAGGGGGCGCTATAGACAGGTTTAACAGTACATTAAAAGCGACCTGTCTATAGTACCCCTCTCTATAGCACCCTATTTTGGTGAGTCCCAAGAGGGGGCGCTATAGACAGGTTTAACTGTACATTAAAAGTGACCTGTCTATATATATATAATACCTAATCCAAATAAATTGATGCTTTTGTATGAAGATGGTAACAATGCTGTTACCGAAACGTCACACACTATTTATTTTTTTGCATTTGGTCTTATTACCTTGTGTTTATAATCTATAATCCAAATTGTGCCTTATCATTTTTATAGACTTCAATGGATGAAGATGGTAACAATGCTGTTACCGAAATGTCACACACTATTTGCTTATTTAGATTTGGTCTTATTACCTTGTGTTTATAATCTATAATCCAAATTGTGCCTTATCATTTTTATAGACTTCAATGGATGAAGATGGTGACAACGCTGTTACCGAAACGTCGCACACTATTTGCTTATTTAGATTTGGTCTTATTACCTTGTGTTTAAAGGTGTAACATATAGAATTTTTGGTAAGATAGACAATTACTTCACCATGTATTTTGTCCTCCATGAAGTTTGAGGAAGAGTTAGTACAGGAAAGCCTGCACCTAATATGTAATACAGAAGCCTATTGTATTTCAACTTTTCACCTTTCATATAGTGAGTTCCCAAGCCCGGATGGAGGAGGGGGAGCAGTAACAAGCTCACTATGAAACACTGGGCTCAGCTGGCCATGCTGATAGTACCCTGTAAGGACTCCAGGGATACAGGATGAGCAGTGTTTGTACTCCATGTTAGGAGCGGCTGTACATGGTGTCTGTTCCTCATGTCAGAGGCGGCCATTTCTTTTGGAGCTAAGTCAGTGGCCTGCCACTGAGTAGTGCTCCCAGTCTTAATGACAAAGGCATTCTACTTCACCCAGCCAAGTCTCAAGCTTTACAAGCATGATACCCTGATATGATTGAGTGGAGATAAAAAAAAAAGAATAAGAAGATATAGCGAGTTGGAGAGGAAATGATAGAAACTGTAAATATTTGGCAACCCTGGCCCAATCCTGCATTGTTAACTTTTCCTGAAGAAAACAAAAATCCTTCCATGTACCCCCAGTTCTGGTAAAGTTCCTGTAGGAAGAGCAAATAACCAAATAGGGCTCTGGCACACTTGTAAGTACAGGGATAAAACTGCTTTCTACTTGTATAAACTCAGTAAAAGCAGTCACATCATGATTATCATGGCCTGTACCATGTGTAGACATGTGGTGTACTTACAGTAAAAGACAGTCGCTAACTACCCACCAGGATTATCATGGCCTGACCATGTGTAGACATGTGGTGTACTTACAGTAAAAGACAGTCGCTAACTACCCACCAGGATTATCATGGCCTGTACCATATGTAGACATGTGGTGTACTTACAGTAAAAGACAGTCGCTAACTACCCACCAGGATTATCATGGCCTGTACCATGTGTAGACATGTGACAATTAAACAATTTTTTATTGTCATCTTAGACAATCGGCAAACTACAAAGAGTTAAGTAACAATTCAAAGGCAGTGTCCTCGTGTAGACATGTGGTGTACTTACAGTAAAAGCAGTCGCTAACTACCCACCAGGATTATCATGGCCTGTACCATATGTAGACATGTGGTGCACTTACAGTAAAAGCAGTCACTAACTACCCACCAGGATTATCATGGCCTGTACTATGTGTACTTGGGATTAAGTAGAAATAAATGGTAGCAAGGTGCCCCTGAGAAGTATCATTACACAAGGTTGGGTGTTCCAATAGGTTAAATTAGGTTAGTTTAGGTTTCCGCAAGCAGCTTTGTGTGTAAGAATACAATCACAGATGGTCTTTTGAAAAATTGAAATTTCTCCCAAAACTTGTTTTATAACATATTTAAAAAAAAGTAGTTTTTCACACACAAAAGAATGTAATATATTTTCTCTCTAAATATCATTAGTATTTTAAATATATAAATAAAAATTGTGTATATAAAGATAGTATTTATTATTAAGTTGTTAACGTGATAATCCTGTTGAAAGACTGACAAGTCCAAAAACTTGAAAATATAAAGTTGGACAAGAAACTTAACCCTGGAAGCTTTATTCATTTTATAACAAATTAGATACAATATTTATTAGATATTGCATTCTGTGTGCATCAAAAATAATCTATAAACTTTGTTTAAAAATAGTCATTATACATAGCTATTGCAATAATTCACTCAATTAAATTTTCAATTATTTAACCAGCAGATAATAAATAATGGGTTCCTTTATCAAAAGCAAAGTCTGATTAGCCCATAATGGTCAAGGGTCATGTTTTTATAAAATGATAATTTCGTTTGATAAGATTCTTTTCATATCTTAAGGCTGTATGCATTTGAAAGAATTGGTTCGTATATTTAAAGGTAAAATAGAAGTAAAATTAATCATTGAAAAACACAAATAATCGTTAAAAAATATATATTGCATAATGAAAATCAATATATTATCGTAAAATTATCATTTCTAATATATATGTTATTCTATAAAATGGTTATATTTGCATTTAAAATATTAATTATATCAAACGATTGTGAAATGTGAATAAAGAACCTTTGACATACAGACGAACAAAATAAAAATCAATAAAATGTCATGCATTAAAGTTCTGAATATATGTTTAAATGCATCTATTTATAGAATATTCGTAAAAGCAGACGATTGTTGTGTATAAAAAGTTTAAATACTATTCAGGAATGTACGCTATACTGGGCGTGACCAGCCAACTGTTTACAATTGGTAGACACCTGGTTACGTGTTTACATCTTTGCCGAACGCACAAACTTTTTATTCTTTGCACAAGATATTTTTAATGAAAATTCTAAATGATAATTATTGAGTAAGAATTTGGCCTAAAAAGCTTGGCCTTGTCATTTTTAGGCCTCGAGGCTATTGCAGGGCCACGTTTTGTTCGCAAGCCACCCTGGGCACTAACGATCAATGCCCAGATGTACTTTTTTGGTCGAAATAAAAACTATATTTATTCTAAAATGATGATAAATATAAAAATTTATAGTGCATGTTCTCTTTGCATTTCTATTTTAACTCATCTAAACTTTATTTAAGACATTTAAAAAGTTATTTTTTATGTGTATAATAACTTTGAATTGTAAATTAAAATTAAATTTACAAAATTAAGAAAATTATTAATAGTATTAAATAAGATATATAGAGAAAAAAATAAAATGCAAAAGATAAAAACTTACTTATTTCTGAGGAGTAGAACAATC